>JAODUK010004670.1:0-10677 GCA_027564635.1 Typhlichthys eigenmanni
CAATAAGACCAAACATGATTGTACATTTTCTGGCTTATTTGATTATTCATTCAAATAGTGAGATTACAGGAATATATTTTAAAGAGTTCCTTGTCTCCAAGTATTAAAGTTTCACACTATCTATATATGCATATACTACTTATAAAATGTAACAAAACAACTGATGTTAGAACTTTAGACATTAAAATAGGTTTTGGTGTGTGAGACAAAGAGAGAGAAAGAGAGGAGGGAGACAGAGACAGGAATGCGTGAGGTACCTGGTATCTGGTTTCACTCAGGCTTTGGTGCCCCTCAGTCTGCCAGGGGAACGGGGTTTAGTAGAAAAGGGAGGTATATCACATTCCTTTCCTTATCTGTTCTTGCAGTGCAGGCCAGCGCCAGGAACGGGTGTGTGTGTGTGTGTGAATACTCCTTTAGACCTGGGGGTCCAGGGTCCGACTGGAGAGAAGGTGTGGTAGACACTTATACACAATTCAATGGCCCAAACCCTAATAATCCGTAAGCATGAATTATCAATGGTGGCGTGTCAGCAGCTGGATCACTACATCACCTTTACAATTCACAATTTACAATTCATTGCATATATTGAACTTGTGACTTTCTGGATTTTGCTACGGAAGGCACGGTTGTTCTTTTTGTACCCTGGAAGAAAGTGGTCAGTGTACTTTGCTGAGGTAATTTTCACACCTTCAGGGACCCTAAAGGACCATTGAGGACCCTTGAGGTTCACGGGACTCTAGAGGCACCAGCAGCTTCAAATACCTGTTTGCTGCTTTGTAATGGCAGTTTAGCAGCTGCTCTCTTAATCCAATTAATTTGTCTGGCAGTAACCTTCATCTTTATGCCTTTATCTGCACGAACCCGTCTGCTCTGAATCAGCCACAAATCTCTTAACAGTATGATGATCACGCTTAACTTTCCGTGAAATATCTCAAGATGATCAAGAGATACATACCTTGTCCAAAGCATTGCACTATTTGCCGCTTTTCCGTAGCAGAGATCCTTTTCCTTTCCCATATTGCTTGAAACCTGTGGCCTGCTTAATAATGTGGAACATCCTTCTTAAGTAGTTTTCTTTTAATTGGGCTCACCTGGCAAACTAATTATCACAGGTGTCTGAGATTGATTTCAATGATCCAAAGAGCAAGGAGATACAATACCATGATTGAAAAAATAAATATTAATGTTTGTGACACTTAATTCCAATTTTCATAATCATTTGGAACGCGGTGTACATGTGGTTCCTGAATCCAGCTAGCATTGTTGTAGATTGTTATTAAGCTGTTGACTGACAAACCAATTTTTCGCTTTTGCCCTCACGGTACTTCTATGCACTCATTAGAATAAATGTCATCCTCAGTGTTGTTCTCTTTATCTGCATTTGTTTCAACTGAGTGTAACTTACCCTGCTGTCTCTTGCTCTTTATGCAAGCCATAAAGAAATATAATTTTTTTTTTAAAATGGGCGATATACATATAATTTTTCTTGTTAGTGAGTTTGATAACATAGTGATAATTGTTTTATCTTTAAACCTAAAGATATAATTTTTATGTTTTCTGGCTATTTCTGATAATGGTGTGAGAGAGAGATCCGGATGGGGAGGGGTTCTTCCGTCAGAGGGGAGGGGGTCTTAGACTATAAAGGTAGCCTTAAACGCTTTGTGTACCTGTCATAGAAGGTTGGAAGATGTCTGACATTACAAGAATCCAGGCTATGTCCGTGCTAAATCAGACCGCGGTGACATCGACTATCCCCAATGATAGCAGTCCACTGCTGAAAGTGTCTGAAGAAGAATGGCTTAGAGTTCACAGGGAGAAGGCTGAGCATACACGATTCCTGTTTCAGCAGAGTTCCACATGGAGGAGCATTGTGCGCATATGCTGTGCCTTATTCCAAGATATCTAAACAGTTCTGTAGCCGCACCTACACCCTGCCCCTAAGGGATATAAAGCTGGTTGCAGAGGGAGCTCTGTTCACAATTTACGGCTCTCCAATGGACTCCGCTAACGAGATTGCAAACGAGATTGCATACATAGAGAATGATAAGCCACTATTTTCAGAGATATTTGGGCTATCGACATCACCTTCATCGTCTCCACTGCTCTATTCGGGATCGTCAGACCCTCCTGAAGAAGTTGCTAATCAGGGAGGCCTGCCAGCCATAACACTTTCCAGCGAGCACATGCATGATGGACTTCTTACCAGCTCCTTCATAACAGCTCTAAAGCAGATAGTGGCGTTCTTCCTGCAGGATCTGATCACCACCCATCGAAGCAAACTATGTAACAGTTGTATTACTAACCACCCCAGTCAGAGGGAGCATCCTTGTCTATATGACCCCCCTGTATACCATTTCCCCGGCTATTTTGATGAGTTGCTGGACCAAATGTGGAACCCCCGATTTATCCCTGCAGTGCTGCATGTTTTTGAGTGTGACCACGTCAAAGTGTAGAGTACAAGGAGCTACAGAGGCCATATAGCACGATTTGAAAGTGCGTATATTCTACTAAAAACCAGGGAGATTCTTGATTCGCACGACGCAAAGGCAGGCTTAAAGATGCGCTGCCTCGCTGGGGGAAGGTTGGTCATTTTGGGTGGATTTGGGCGCCCTCTCCATTTCCTGCAAACAATACACTTCCTCTGGTGGGAACGTACTGCCTCACGCCCACGTAGCACCCAATAACGTCTCCTCATTTCTGCAAACACTCTCTCTGGTCCAGAATGCTGTAGCTTAATGTCATAATCCTGTATCATCAGCCTGTTGAAGGGATGTTGGGGGTCAAGGGTGATGGGATGAATTGCATCTAATGCGAGGTCACTGGTACGCCGGAGACGGCCACCCACTCTGATGAGTCTGGTTGTCGTATCAAGCGTGGGGGAAAGAGACAATAGGCGGCTGGATCTCACCAGTTGCTTTCTGGCCTTGAGCTGTGCTACCTCACCAGGAAAAGAGTCCTTCTGGGCATGTTGCAGAGCTTCCTGTTCAGCATCGGCGTAGTCATCAGCAGTCCAGGGTTTTGTCGGGTCCCTCGCCCCATTAAGCTGGTGGGCTATAGCGTCCAGATAGTCCTGCAGGGTCTGATGTTGCTGTGGGTCCAGCTTCGATGTAAGTGATATGGTCAGAACAGTAACAGGAGGTGATCTCATCTCGCTTTCGAGCTCATGATGAGGTAATGACGGCTGTTCAGACCACTCCTTTGGTTGCAGATTCAGGAATGAGGGTCCATCTGCCATCACACAAGTTCTTAAATGATAGTCCACGTGTGATATCATCAGCTGGGTTGGCTCCTGTTGGCACGTATTTCCATGTTGCAGATCCTGTCAATTCTTGAATTTCCGCAACTCTAGTGCCCACAAATACTTTGTAGCGACACAAGTCTGACAATATCCAGGTGAGAACAGTCTGTGAATAAGACCATCATTTGCAGTCATGTATGGAAAGGGTCAATTCGGTAGTTATAACCTTGAGGAGCTGTGCACCAGTTAGGGCTGCACACATCTCCAGGCGAGGTATAGACTGCTGCTTTTTGGGAGCGACACTAGACCGTGCCGCAAGGAAAGAGATCTCAACTTTGCCTTAGGGATCCTCAGTCCTGAGATATGCTACAGATCCATATGCCTGCTCTGAGGCATCGCAAAACACATGGAAATCTCTTGTATTGCTGGGGTGGTCCATCTTGGGGCTTGAGTAACACCTGGGCATTGATATCTTTGGCAGGTGCTCCAGCTCAGCCTCCCAGGAGTGCCATACACGTAGTTACTTCTCTGGTAGCTGTGGATCATCCCACCCTCTTTTCTTGTCCCACAATCACTGCACCAGAACTTTGGCTCTGGTAGTGTAGGGGACTATGTAACCAAGGGGGTCATATTGGCTGGCTAAGACTTTATATATGCTCCTCATTGTAGTTACAGAACAACTAACAAGGCGAAGCTTATAAGCAAGAGTATCAGACGGGCAATACCAGTGTAGACCGAGGGCCGATTCCTGGACATCAGGCCGACCATGGCTGAGCCATAACTCACAGCTGTCTGACCTGGCTTCATGGGGAAGGTGGGCAATGATGGATGGATCATTACTTGCCCACTGCCTTAATTCAAAACCACCTTCGGCCAGGAGATGGCGCAGTTTGTCTATTAGAGCCCTAGCGGCTCCCTTTAAAGTAAGGCTTTGCAGGCAGTTATCCACGTAAAATTATCCTTCTATAGCAAATTGGATATCCTCTTCTGGCTGGCTATGGTCAATCACATGTTTTTGCAAAGCGAAAATCGCACAACAGGGACTACACGTTGTTCCAAATGGGAGTACTTGCCACCCATACACACTTGGTGGGCTGTCCCTCTTTAGGTCTCGCCATAGATATCGCAGCAATGGTCTATCAGTTGGGAGAAGCCGGACTTGGGGGAACATTCCACGGATGCCACTGCTGAAAGCCACTAAATGCTCATGGAAGCGCAGCAGCACCGCCAGTAGTGAGGGTCCTAAAGCAGGGCCCGGGAGTAGAAACTCATTTAGGTTGTGGCCTTGGTAGAAGAAGGAACAGTTGTACACCACCTGGTTTTTTACATTGTGTTGGACCATATGGTGTGGTATATATCATTTTTCCCACCTGATGTGGCTCCAATTTCGCTTTCTCTGGTGCCTTCGTCAATCTTTTCTCAATGCCTCTCAGCTGTGGCAAGACAGATTCCGGTACAGCATGTAATCGAGGCATGTTCTTGAATAAGGGGTGTAGCGTAGCATTCAATGCAGTCAACGTTCACTCTCAATGTTTGCTCTTGTTGGAGCTGTATAGCTTCTTGGTCTTGACGTGATCTCACAACCAACTTTTCATTGCAATATGGCAGTATGTCCTTTCTCCACATGAGAGTACAGATCTATCTGCAATGATACAGATGTCAGGAGACACTGTCGTATTCTGGCTGAGGGTGAGATCTTTCGCTGGGCCTTGCAAAGTCCATCCTAGGCGCGTCCTCACAGCGGCTGGCCCACCAGCTGGGCCCAATCAAACCAGTTCTATGGGGGTGATGAGGTGTGTGTGATCAGAGCCAATCAGCAGCACTGGGTGGCTTCAATACAGTGACTGGAGACGTCGCCCGGTTAGATGTCTGTACTTCTGCTTCAGTTCGCTGACAGGATGGGTATGCTCTGCCAGACCCAGCTGCTCAGCTGAGAATGCTCTCCGGATCCTATACCTCTTGGTTGGCTCAGCGACAGGGGAAATTGTGAAGGATACAGCCGCCCCGTGAAGCATCTGCAGCTCCTGTCTGACCGTGCGAAGGGTCAATACCTCAGGTATACCTTTGAGGCCTAGCTTCTTGGCTGCTGCATGGAGAAGGATAGTCCATTCTGATCCATCATCTAGAACAACGTATGCCTGCAACGGCTTGTCACCGTTCCATATGATGACCTTGCTGATCTTCTGGAGTACCTTGCAGTTGTATGATGGACGGTCAACATATAAGACTTTGCTGGCTGTGTTCACCAAACAGTTCTCCACTGGAGCTGTTACTGACGATCTGCTCTCTGCTTCATCATTCACTTTATGCAGCACAGGTAAATGTAGTCCGTTACAGATCTTGCAGGGAGCCCTCAGCGTGCATTTAGCTGCTTGATATCCATGGCCACATCGCCAGCACCTGTGGCTATTTCTGATCCACTCTACCTTCTGTCCCTTAGTCAGTTGCTTGAAGTTAATAAAATCGTTCATGAGGTGATTATTGTTGTCACAGTATGGACAGTAGGCACTTCTTTTCTCTGGCTTACTGTAGTGGCTAGGTTAAAGCTCCAATGGAGGTGGGGTGTTTCTTGTCCCTGGTGCTTTATCGGTGCCCAGGAAGACAGTGGTGATCTTACCGCTTTGCTCATCTCTCTTATAGCTTGCACACTTCCCACTGTCTTGTACTTCCAGCTCATATTCTAACCACTCAGCAAAGTCATTAAGAGTGGGGACGACCTTTTCAAGCTGGCTACTAGGTCATAGGGTAACTTACTCAGCAATCTGGACACATGGGATCCACACTGCAGCTCCACATTGCCTCTTGCCTCCAGCTGCTCCAACATCCCCATTAAGGAGCGTACTCAGAGACGAAACAGGCGGAAATTCTGCATATATCCAGGCCATCCATCAACTCTGTAATGCATTGCACAGCCAGCTTGTGAGGCTGCCCGTACATATGAGTTAGGGCCAACATGGTGTCCGTATACGGCTGCCTGGAATTACAATATGAATCCGCCACAAGAGAAGCTTCCTCACATTTCAGGTGTTATGTAAGGATCTGGAATTTGTATCATTCCGTGGCATCATCTGGGAGAATATTATCCAGCACAATCTTCATCCTGGAAAACTCTCAGATCTGGCGATGTTAGTTGTGGAATTGATGGCTTATGCCCTCTGTATGTCCGCTCCTGGGTAGATGGAGGGTCTGAATAATACGAACGACGGGGTGGGGTATCTCTATACCCATAGCTTGGCTCATGTGATGCATAGCGTGGCTGCAGCGGGGTTCTCAGACCATACTGGTCTGCTCGGGGGTAGCTTGATTGATGAGCAGAAAGGCCTGGAATATGCGAAGGATCTCCTTCTGTCTGGCGGGAGACATGGAGATCTCTTATTTGGTCTCCAGGACCAGGAGGGGGGGGTTCTCTTCAACAATATCAGCTCCCAGTCTTCTGGCAGCTCATGGTCAGGTGCACTCCATTGGTTGATCAGGGTTGTGGCCCTAGAGGGTGCCTCTGCCCCCAGTATCTCCTATTCAGGGACCTGGGTGTGCTGGGGGACGGAGGTATGGAACAGACTCTGGGACCCGTGTCCTGGTAGATCATAATCTGACCAGTATCTTTTGGGTCGGATGACAATCTCATTGGGCTCAGGGTATTGCATAGTTCCACAATACTTTGCCTTCTGGCTGAAAAATAGTGTTGTTGTGTATGTGGTTGGGTAGATAGTGGGGAGTCCGTTTAGAACTCTAGGATGGGTTCCCAAGAAACAATGCAAGCTGAGCATGGAAGTTTATTTATTCTGAGATAGTCCCTTTAAACATGCTGTTTCATTGTGTTACTTGTGGCAACTTGTGGTTCTGTAACAAAACAGAGCACAATAAACATTCAGTCGCATTATACATACAGTATATCCCCAACCGCCTTCATATAAGAAGGAATTGTGCACCAGGTCCAGCTACAATCTATATGCATACACCTTCACATTAATATATGGCTATTAAAGTGCCTGGTTGCCTAATGAAATGTGTCAAGGACTCAAACATCACTAACGTACATATACTCATATTAGCTCATATTAACAAACATATACACAGCCTTGCCTTATTTGAAATTGAACGGGCATGTATCAAAGCCATCTTGAGTGGTGTAGAATCAACTCCTGCAGCAGAGGATTGTGGAAGTAGCCTCAGGTGCTTGGCGCACGCACCGCGTTCAATAGTACGGTTTCTCCAATGTTTGATGACCAGGCCCATGGGGAAGTCAGGGAAGACGGATCGAAGATACGACAGTCTCAATCCGCCGTCAGTTTGCCACCAGAACAAGGGGACACTCTCGGAAGAAATCGAAAACCGGTGCATTTCTTAAGGCTTTTTTTAGTTGAACCTGCCACCTTGCCCTTTGACCACGCTTTCTTCGCCGCTTTTTCGGGACTCAATGTAAACTTTCTTTATGCCAAAAAGAGTCAACAGGTGTTAACGGACGTAAAAATGGAATAGTTGCGCACCTGGCTAGTTCATTTTCATAACATATGTGCCCCCGCTTTCTATCATGGAAGATCTGATGGACAACATTGCATGGCTATCATACACCCATGCAGTTGACACCTTTTTGGGCAAGCTTAAAAACATAAAAACACAGGAAACAAACAAAACAAGTCGGGACATGGGTTCATATCCAATTGCAGTGGCTAAGCCAAACACAGGCGCCATACCGGAACCGGAATCAAATCAGTAGAGCATGTCTAGAGAGTGGTGTCTACACAGTGAAGAGAAAAGAGAGTTGCACGCATGACTAATACCACCTCCAGTTCCTGGATGCAAGAAGGCGCCAGTGTACGTGGCTTGCCGTATGTCACTGTCAAACCTGTTTGTTTGTGCTGTCTGTGTCACTTATAATTCAAAATGTAAATTCTCTGTTGGTATAATATCACCAAACACTACTGGACCTTGGTATATTTGCTAAAAACATAGTGGAGGTTGATCGTCGTGGTGGACATGGAACCTTGCCACCACTCCTATCAGAGATCCCACCTTACCCGCCTTCTCCTGAAGGGATGCCAATTATTTGTACCGGCTGTGGTGGCATTCGGACGTACGGTCGGTGAGATACAGCGGCACTTACTGTTTGGCGGCTTAGCCAACAAATTCGGTTACCTCTGACGGACAGACGAAATCGAAAATCAAAACACCATGGCATAACATTTTTGTGGGCTGGTCTGATGAGCATGTGTGCCATTTGTTGTGATGTGTGGCCTTTGATCTTTTTTTTGCTTTTTCAAAAAATTCAAAATGGCGGAAAATGGTAACAGGCGCATTTAAAAATGGTCTCTTGCAAAGTTCTTCAACATTAGCTGCTGCATCATTTAACACCAGTTGCATGTTTCTATGACAATCAGGGCCAAAGTTACGAGCCTTTGAAAAGGGCAGGTTTGAGCTGATAATGGCGCTAGATACATTAGAGTATGGACATGAAAATTTGTGTGCTTTGTTACAGAATATAGCTTTATCAGTGTGCCAAGTTGCGAAAAAAAGTGACCAGGTAGATTTTGCTGTACCCCTGATTTTTACGGAATAATAATAATAATAATAATAATAATAATAAATATAGCTGCAAGCAGCAATGAAGGGGTCCAAGCATACAGAACACACGTCATATTTTTGTTTTCTTGCTAAAAGCATAGAAACCTGAAAGTTTTACTGTGTGTTGGAGACCTACCAAGCCTTATACTGACCAAGTTTGGTTAATGTATCTGCTTGTATTTAGGAGTAATTAACACTTAAAGTGATATTTCTGGTATAGCGCCCCCATATGGCCGATTGATGCCATCTTCGGCAGATCTCCTCGGGACGTATTGACAATGATGCTTATCAATTATGGTGGCATTCGGACATACGGTTGCTGAGATAGATTGCCACTTCTTGTTTGGCGGCTTCGCCACCAAATTCGGTTGCCTCTCACAGACAAACAGAATCAAAAATAAAAACGCCAGGGGCTAACTTTTGTAAGGGCTCGTCTGTGAGCATGTATACAAAGTTTGGTGCCGATTGGACAAATTTTGTGACCTTTGAAAACTTTTTAAGCTTTATCAAAAAATTCAAAATGGCAGAAAATCAAGATAGCGGATGTCAAAGGTTCAAGAAGGTATTATGTTAAACATTAGGTGCTGAACAATCTGTAACTACTCTGGTAACTGTTGCCCAAAAGAGCACAGAGATATCGCTATTTGAAAATCTCAACTTTGACGACGCACTGTAGCGCCCCCTACAGGCGAAAAAGTCTAAATTTTAATATGTTGTTGGGGACCCATATGACCTAATACTGACCGAGTTTAATGTCGGTCAGGTTAGGGTGAAATATGGTGAAATAAGTGTGATCACTATAGGTCAAATGAGTTATCGCTATTTGACCATCTATAATTTGAAGATGTGCTGTAGCGCCCCCTAGTGGATGATGCAGTCCATATTTTTTATACATGTTGTAGACACCTATGGCCTTCTTCTAGTTTGGTGGTAGTCGAGCAATTTTAAGTCCTTTGAATAATACCATGAATTTCATTGGCCCGTGGCGGTCATGTTGTTTGAAATACTGACTTCCTGCTTCTTATAGCACATACACCTGTGGCACATATGCTACACAACAAGTTTGATTGAATTGCTTGTGTTCATGAGTAATGAGCGTTTAAAGCGATAATCAGAAATAGCGCCCCCATGTTGGTGATTCGTTCAAATCTGTGCACATGGCCTTGTATGGGCATGGCAATGATGCATACAAGAAATGGTGACAATGGGACATACAGTTGCGGAGATACGCAACCACTTGCTGTTTAGCGGCATCAGCGCCAACTTTAATTGCATGTAACGGACAAATTAATTTGAAGATCAAAAATCCCTTGGATAACTTGTGCGTATTCGTCTGTTGAACACGTGTGCCAAATTTGGTAAAGATTGGACATCATCTTAGAATATTGATGTTTTTTAAAGCTTTTTCAGAAAATCCAAAAGGGCGGAAAATCTAAGTAGGCGGAGCTTAGCTGAGCAGCTGCTCCTGCATCAGATGGCGGTAGTTGCATGTCTGTAGGCCAAACAGGGACAAGGTTATAAGTGTGTGAATTCTGCAACTTTGGCCTGTTGGTGGCACTAGAGGAGTGGTCGTATGGACACGAGAATTGATATATGTGCGAGTGGCGTAACTGGCAATGAGTGCAAATTTTAGCGCAAAGTTACAAAGCGCAAGGGGGAAAACTAGCAAAAGCTACGGAATAATAATAATAATAATAAATATAGCTGCAAGCAGTAATAAAGGGGTCCAAGCATATATAACAAACATGGGACGCAAATAGGACAACAAAGGCAGCCTGTACAATTCGAGAAATACACCAAGTTTGAAACAAATTGCTGGTTACACTAATGAGAATTGATCTATTAAAGCTATTTGCTGCTATTGTGCCTCCTTGTGT
>JAODUK010004671.1:0-10676 GCA_027564635.1 Typhlichthys eigenmanni
ACATTTTTTATTGATGAATTGGGAACGTAACAACCTTTAATTATATTCAATAAAGTAAGGAAAAGTTCGACAATATATCTAAAATATCTTAATTCGTTGTTAGTTACTTTGCAGCAACGCTAGAGTGGGACTAGCTACAGCTGATCTTTGTTTATGCGACGTGACGTAATGTCTGTACAGTTTACGGCGCATAGTCAACAAGTGTCCGAATTCAATCCCAACGGCTTTTAATTTAGTGTACTATATAGAATTCACTATGTAGTGAATAGGGAATGAGTGAGCAAGGGTGCGATTTCGAACACAGCTATTGATTATTGCTTGTGGTGGTTTACCCATTATTATGATGTGTCCCTGTTGGACAGGGATACAAATAAGAAAAATTATGCATAGACCAAGGTGTCTGACATTGTTGGCGTTCTTGTTTAGTTGGCTTGGTGAGTTGGTGAATTGGTGCTTAGCCCATTATATTTGATATAATAGTGAATAATATATATTTTTTAAATCAAAGGGAATATAACATGGTTTGGCGCTATAATATGCTTTTTATTTTGCTAATTATTATAACGCCGTCATTCAATCAGCAACTAGACTTGTGTGTGTGTATTTTTATTTTTAACAGTATCATACAGAGCCAAGAGCTCACACAGACTTTGCTTAGCTGGAGAAAATAATGATGTATGTCATTATATGTAGACCCACTGTAGCACAAATCTTATATTTAAATGAAGTTAGCAAGACCCGCATTCGAACAAACGTTGTGGCCTGTTTCATATACGTCAGAGCATCGGTGGCCGGGTAGCCAGAGAGATATTTGACGTTCTCGCCGCTGGCCGTTGTGAACGCACAGTAAAACTACGTGGCCAGGTGTGACTTCATGGCCTGCCTGAACTATCGCTATGCTTCATTCATTTATTTTGATACATGGTGGTGCTGTATTTTGAAGTTGATATGAATTATGCCATTTGGTATTTTATTTAAATATACATTTTTATGTATTTATCAACCGTAAACTTTCAATAAATAACCCAAAAAAGATTATATGTCAAAATCTGGATAATGTATTTGTATGTCATGTGGCAAGGACGACATTTATGACGGGAATTACAGAGCTGGATCTTATGGCTCCATTCCTTTCAGAGAGGTATCCTAATGAACAGCTCATCTTTCATTTCTTACGTTTCTTTTAAACGGTTTGGGATTTCGATCAGATTAAAATTTTGACATCCCAGCAAAAATTCTGATTGTGTGGATTAGGTTTAAATAGTAGCCAGACATAATGTTAAAGATTTTCAAATATTACACAAGGTAACAACACCATATCCCTCTGCATTGTCATTGAATTCACTTTGACGTTACCATTTTTGATATGAGTTATGTGAAGTTGGCTTGCCATGAATACAATTCAAAATATGTATACCTCTACCTTATCTGTTCATGACAGGCAGTTAAATGTGAAATGTTAAAAATTTGAAATTCGTACCAAAGACATGTTGAAAACAGTTGGATCATTGGAAAATGTAACATCAGTAAAGGACATGTGTGGATGCGTTTCTTATTGAGATATCTTCTTGTTACCTTGTCAACAACGCGGTTCCAACAGAATAACAATGAAATCGGCTCACATCACTGCTCACACAAGGCAATGCAAGACTGAATGTCAGAAATTCATCCGAGTCTCCGGTAGCTTGTTGCAAGAGTTCATCAGCTGTCGTTACTCACAGTGAACATCTGTTGAATATCTAATGCATTTTTGCCTGTTTGGTGGTGTGAGGCCATTTGGTATGATAGCTTTCACCTGATGGCTTTTTGTCTGAGTCAGTTTGGTGTGAGGCTGTTTGGGTCTGAAGCCTTCCACATTCAGCTGATGTATTTTTGTCTGAGGAAGTTTTGCCTGATGCACAATTGTACTAGACCTTAGACTTGACCATGTTTTTCCAGAAGACCTGAAGCCATTTGGTCTGAGGATCCATGCAGTGTTGTCTAATGTCTGATAACTGACACTGAGGTCTGAGGATGTTCTAAAATATACACTGTACTGCTAACACTGTACGCCAAACAGCAACCGATTTAGCTGTGCTTAAATCTCAATGTTTGGGTGGAGCTGTGGTGCATGCGATAAATCCCTGCCCACATGGGCCTTAGTGTCTTTGTCCTGGGTTTGAGTCTGGCCTGCGGTCATTCTCCAATCCTTCATGACATACTTTGTAAGGTGTCCTTGAGTTTCTTGAAAGGTGTCTATAATATTATAGATATATATTATTATTATTATTATTATTATTATTATATATAATAATATTATTAATATTATTATTATTATTATTTTCTCATACCCACTTGTTTCATACCCAAATGACTCCACATATGCAGTAATAATCAGTTCATGGACCACCTAACTTACTGTATAACTTAACCGTAACAGAATTTTTACTAATTTCATTATCACTCGTTTCATTATCACATTGGCATTAATAAGGCTGAAGACATGCTCCATGCTTTTTTAGACACATTAGAAGCAGGCTTTTGAGAAACAATGGACAATAAGAAATATCAATGCAAGCGTGAGAGAGAACGTGGCTAATGTCTGCTTCAAACTCAAGTCTCTCTGATTTTAATTGCATATTGACTATTCATTCCTTGAATATTTTAGCTATCTGCAGGCATATTGTTATCAGATTTAAGGCTGTTGTAAGCCAAGGTGCATAATTATCAACACTAAATCCACAGATCTGATGAATAATGCAAAGCCATTTGGCCTATGTGCCATGCATAATGTCTCATAATTCCTTGGCTAATCACAGTGAGAGCAAAACAATTTACATGTATAGTACAGAATATGCCATCTACATGCCATGATCTAAACCTGGCATGCATGCCGTTTATATTTACTCATAATCGTAAAAAAAACAAAAAAAAAACTCTTAGCTTTAAAAAAAATGTAATTTAAAAATGACACTGAAAAAACATGATCCATTCACAGCACACACAGTACAAGTGTGTTGCGTAAACATGCTTACAAACTCTGGATAACTGATGAAATAAGTAATAATACTGCCTGTAAGACATTTCACACTATTCTTTGTTTTCTCACCATACAGAAACAAGTCCAGTTCAGTTTTGACCGTAGATTCTTGCAGTACCAGGTCCTTATTGGCATGGTGTTACAGCAACATATGTCACTTTGTATAGGCATCATAGTTAGAGCAGCAGGAAACCTCTGTGTCCTCCTCGAACCAGAGTGCACTGTACCTGACCTTTTCTGTTCCAATAACAGCAGCTGTGCAGCCGTCATCATCTGCTGTGTCACCTGTCACTGGCCAGATAAGACTGTGGTAAGATATAGAGGGAGGACTGTAGAACCATCTACACATGCTTCACAGTTTTGTTCTTGTGAATGAACCTTAGCTCTGGCAGGCTAGAACCTCTGCCTCTCCTGTTGTGGTAATGTGAGGTATCTTGGTGTAAATATACACCTCCCAGATAGGATGTAATACTGCCAGGCTGTCTCATTATTTCACTCAAGGATGTGGATAGCTCTGGACTGGGGCTGAACGATTAAATGCATTTGCGATATAACCTCAATGTTATAAAACGCGATTTTCTAACCGCAACAGCTGCGATTTAAAGTCTGACCCAGGGTTTAAACTAGCATAAGGCTTCATGTCACCCTCCTCGTGTGAAGCCGTATAGCGCCGTACTTTTCCTGCAGTCATGTTAACCAATCAGAAACACCTCAAGGTCACCTTGAGGTGATACGCAGTCATCAGGTGACTACGTATAGCCTACGCCCACCAGTTGCTGCAACTGAGAATATGTTCTCAGGCAACTTGCCTGGTAAACTAACGGTTTAACCCTTGCGTTGTCCTAAG
Source organism: Typhlichthys eigenmanni (assembly GCA_027564635.1). Taxonomy (NCBI): domain Eukaryota; kingdom Metazoa; phylum Chordata; class Actinopteri; order Percopsiformes; family Amblyopsidae; genus Typhlichthys; species Typhlichthys eigenmanni. The sequence continues at coordinate 3,867 of JAODUK010004671.1, forward strand.
GCCGAAATGACCCCCAGCGCGAATGCGGACTGCTGGTAAGTGTTGCCCTTGCGCTGTCCTACATCCAAAATGACCCACATTGTCGCTTCGGTTCGGTTGGATAGTCCCCGGGGGCACGCCGTGTACGTGCTAGCACGATGTCTACGCAAAGAATAAGGACAACGCGAGGGTTAAACAAAACAAAAAAAATACAAAGAAAAGAAAAGCATTCGTGGTGTTGCTTAAATTTCCTTTGCTGATTTTCAGTTCAAGGTGGACAAATAAATGTTGAGGCATTATTTGTTTAAGATGGCAGAGAACGAGAGTTTGCTTTATAAACAGCAGATTAAAATAAATGCCCCCGAGTCACGCGGTGTAATAGCATTTTCTTGGCGATTCAGTTTACCATCTTTGTTTTAAAGCTTGACCGGCAGGTTCCGATTGTGACAGATTTTAATAAACGCTGTCATGAACTTGACAAAACCTTTCCAGCGTACAGGTGCCGCTGAGAGGGCGCTGGAGATAGGCCTACCTACAAGGAAGAAGGCAGTCAGTGTCGGGGTTTTTAATAAGACTCGTATAAAACACGTCATTTACTCTTTTCAGTCATATGAACAATGTTATTCCAATAACAAATTGTGAATTTAACAAGTCCTCAAAAATGGAATAATTCGGATTGCATTACGTGTTTTGCATCGACATTCCCCCTCTGCATGCTCAACGTGTGTTTGTGTTTGTGTGCCGGCGTACGTGTGTGTGTGTGTGCGCGCGCTCCACAACTTCATGCTGGTTCTAGTTTCAACAGTAATGATGCCATATATCAGATGTATCAGATTCATATTGAGATTTAACTTGTGAACGTAGTCAGTGTGACGCATACATCCTGCATTCGTGTAAACTTACACGAATGCATTGTATGATCGAGCATAACTGGCTATATTTAGACTGATTCAGCGCACATCAAGGTGCAGAGTCAGAAAATTAAATTATAGTCTGTGGCAGGGTTGCACCCCATTTTCAGTGAGGGGGCCATAATGAATGGCTCAGCATCATGGCATCATTCATCAACATAATTTCAATGTCAGTAATTGTTTACAGAATTACAGATCTATTATTAGGCTTATTTTATGAAAATGAAAAATATATTTTTACTTGAATTGTAACAGCCATTCATGCTAATTGCTATAGTTCTCATATTTGCATTAGGATATAGAGCAATTCAACTTTGGTCTCATTAGCTCATGTAGTAATGCTCTACCATCATATTTTAAGTCTCTTACGCATTGAATATTGAACTAAAGCTCGACTTGGAAAAAAAAAAGTGAAAGAAAAACACAAATGCAATAACAATAATTGTCACAATAATAGGACACACGTCAGTGCTGACAGAGGCCATCTTGTCACAACCTCAGCTCTCAATCACGTCAAGTGACATTTGAAAACGTCTTACAGCAGTAGAACACCTGGTTCTTTCCAGGCACGCTACAATACGTCTGTGTCTTATAACGATAGCAGAGGTATCCTTTCTACTCCTGCTCCCATGTGGCAGTCTTTGAAAAATATATTCTTCTCAGGTGGTTTCTTGGCCATGCATATTTGAGACCACATCACACTAAAAGTCCAAATAATATGACTTTCATGCAGCTCTGGCCTTGAGAAAGAGCACTTGCTAAATGTAACAATGTGCCATTTACAGTAATCCTTTTCTCCATTCAAGGGGATTCCTGGTGTAAATGAGTCTTATGGCCATGGAGGATGCATTTTAATGAAGGTGTAGTGCAAACTCCAAAAAATGTCATCATTCACTCTCATCCAATCAAACACTTCTGAGGCTCTTTCCAAAAGGTGAAAACATCCCTGACAAACTGATTTCTTCAAATCTGCATTTCAATCAAACGTATCAAATGTAATTAATTATGCCTGTGCAATATATTTAAAAATTGATTAATACCACATTAAATATAAAAGAGATAATCTAAGTGACTCTACATACTCTACAGATGCTCTACAAGACCTAAATTCTTTATCTCAGCTGGTTTAAGGAATAGTAAGTCATTCTCGAGTATGCTTGGTAACTACGAACTCAATCAAAACTAAAACACCTCTCCCTTCAATGCCGAAGGATGCTCCCTTATGAGCTTCGCCCCACACATTGGAAATACATGGCAAAGGCTAGAATACATATTTTATGAACATGTATATTTCATGATGTTTGAGGGGTTTTAAAACAGGACCAAAAACAGTCACCGTCTGGTTATTTGAATTGGCCAGATATGTCTTTGAGCACCAAAAGTGGTTCAGTTATCAGATTCTAAAAATTAAAAAGAGTAAAATTAACGCGCAATTCTTACATTATTTAACCCTTGTTTGGTGATCAGATTTTATTACTCAGCCAATGTTTCGGGTCTGGTGGACCCACAGCATTATTTGGCTTTGAAAAATCAATACAGCCAACTATTTATATAAAAATACTTTCTGATGTTTGTTTAATCCCAATTATAAGGAATAAAGACAGCATATATGGTTAATATATTGCTGTTAGATAATATTTCTAAATTATAGTACTATACGTTTTCTGTGATAAAACAAAATAAAAGGAAAATATCTATCAACATGTTTAACCAATCTAAATAAAACAATATTAAGAAATTGAAAACATGTCTCATTCTACAAAAAAAACACAAACCACATTGAACACTACGCTATGTTCACACTGCAGCCTACAACACGAGAGGCAGAGCTTTACTGTGTGTGTGTTACATATATTTCTTGCACTTGCACATGCATGTTTACTGTGACTTTCTGTACATCTTGGGTATACACATATCATGTCACTTTTTTAGTGTTGCTACAGGCTACCACCTTGAATGATGAAAATACTTAAATCAGGGATTATACGTCCATTGCCAACTTAAAAATTTTATCGCTAGGTTTAGTGACTTTTCAGACCCTCTTAGAGACTTTCCTTCAAGAAAGAGACTTATTCAGACCAGGGAAAATGGGAGAAATATAGAATTGTGTAATGTATTGTTGTGCTTTTGTCCTTCTGAATTAACTTGGGATGGTGTGGGTGGGAAATACCTCTTGTGACGCTACTGACCAATCAACATGCTATACGCCACACCTATGTAGGAGGAGAAAATGGCGACAACTTATCAATGGTAACATGTCTTACAGCAGGGTTACTCAAATCCTGGTCCTAGAGAGCTACCGCCCTGCAAGTTTAAGATGTCTCCCTGCTCCAACACACCTGATTCAAATCAATGGCTGGCTAGAATTCTGAAACAAGCTATTAATTTAAATCAGCTGTCTTGGAGCAGGGAGACATGTAAAACATGCAGGGCAGCGGCCTTCTAGGACCAGGATTGGGGAACACTGCCTTACAGTATTATGCTCATATGCTGCTTAGAGTAATCATAGTCCAGTAGCGGAAGATTCTCTCCCTCTCTCTTGTGCCGTGTTCAGTCAGTCAGTCAGTAACTTGTGCTTGTGTGTGTGGTGGGGCCTGGCAGGAGAATTCAAATGAATACGTGGTGACCTCATCAATATGCAAATGAGGCCATGATGTCTACATTCTAGCGACTTGGAGCTAGTGCTAGCTACTTTCATAGTTGGCCATAGTAAGACATTCAGACATATAACATATGCAACAGCATCTCACACTAACTTCAGGTTCTGCATATGGTTGTTTTGAGGGTTGGGCTGAAGGAGCACCAGCATCCTTTCTACACTTATATAACCCATGGGTCCAGTGGACCCGGACACCACGTGTCTAATATAAATGAGTGTGTGGGGTGTGTGTGTGCAGTGTGAGATAAAATTTCAAATTTCATATTTTATATGTGCAAAGCCAAGAAGTCTGAGGTTGAAATCATTATAAATCATACCATACATCTTTTAATAAACATTGAAAACAGGTCCAACAGACCCGAACACCATACAAGGGTTAACTAATGGAGTATTGTCTGGAGCAAAATGTAGCTTTGTACAATTATTCTACTAATGCATAAGTTATAAAAACTGTTGATAGAATGAAATAAATGTTTGTTTATCTCTCAATCTCATTCTTTTCTAAAACAGAAGTTGCTGACACAGCAGAATAGATATTTGGATGGTCTGCATGAAAATATGACCATGACTATACGTTGAGCCATACTTCAGCAGCTCCCAGAATAAATTATATCTAAATGTGCTGGCATGCCCACACCACCTTCTCATCATGCTATGTATTGCCATCACCAGGGGAGCTACTTCTGACATGGCCTGACATAAAACAGAGAAATTGCAGATAAACCCAACATTAGTCAAGCGGCCTTGACGCGTCGCACATATTTACCACCGCATTTCAAATGTATTACAGCCCATTAGATGGGCGCGACATCTTTACATGTGCTCTTGACAGATAACCTCTTCACGGGATGTTTTATCTGATTTATCGCAATTCTGTCCTCCATGCGGTCTTTTTTCAGGGCCAGATACATCCAAAAAGTAAATTTGTTTTAAAGCACTATATCTGCAGTGATACATTAACAAGCCTTGTTCATGTAATATTGTAGCGAGAGCTGGTATGCATTAGACCAGGAAATGTGTCATTGTAAATGTTTATTTGAAATACAGTATGTGACAGTGGCCGTCCACACTATAGTGGTGGGATCACAGAGTAACTCACGATACAATACTACCACGATAACTATTGTATCACCATCCACGATAATGATGGTATCATAATACAATGATTCTGCCATAATCGATAAATTGCAAGACAATCACTATATCTTTGTATGTGAAGATGAAACTAGACCCCAAAAAGGTAAAATGCAGGAATTGTTTTCCCTCATTAAGCGCCACCATGAGGCTGTTAAGTCAAATTAATAAGTTACTCTGTTTAGAGCGGATACATGTTTTAATGAAAATATCGATAACATATCGCTAAAATATCGATAACATATCGCTAAAATATCGATAACATATCGCAAAAGGAAATTATACACTATACTAGGGCTAAGTGATATAGTCTAAAAATGTAATTATTTTTTAGTATGATGGACGATAACGATTTAAATAAATTTTTTACATGAACTCAAGACAAAATATTATATGAAAAAACTATATGCCATATTGTAGGCCAGGCCCATTCATTTACCGGCCCGCGGGCCAAATGCGGGCCACCAACTGCCCCCTTGTGGCCCACGAGGGGATTGCATCCTTGACCACTAATACATTAGTTCAATATACTGTATAACCACTATACGAATCAAGTCAATATATTACTGTAAATGTGTTATTATGAACTGTTCTACAGCCAATACATCATGTCATAGCTTGTTTGTAAATATAATGTAGTAGTCCAGACCTAATAAACGCGATGAAATTAGTCTTAAGTGACAAGTCCATTTTCAACATTTTCTAGGCGGTGATTTAGGTTGGTTTACAAGCGCGGTATGCGGTATTGCCGCCATATTTTAGTTTTAGTTTTGAGTGGTCAAGTGTGTGGCGGAGAGGAAAACCACATTGCAAACTGGATGCATATGGGCGTGACTGCTATTTTGTTTGAGACTTGGAATTAGCGGCATCCTATATTTATATGGAAAACCTTTGCCATTGACTTGACACAATGAACATTAACCAAGCTGCAGGGTGAATGTTCTCGTTGTCTCGCTCTCATCGACACTCAATTAAATAATTGCCAAAAATGTGTGGCCCACCTACAGTTTTTCTTGTTAAAAGCAGGCCCACTTGAATTTGAAACTGAATAGCCTGCTGTCGGCTATAGGACCGATAGAGATTATCTGTCAGTTAGGTCTGATGACGCAAAACAGGTATCTAGACTCCGCGCGTGCATTCAGGATATAAAATCCTGGATGACAACTAATTATTTGAACCCTGACAAAACTAAAGTTATCATACTAGGACCAAACCACCTCTGAGATACCTTATTTAAAGACATAGCTGATCTGTTGTTGCCATGGCCTCCAGCTCTACCATGAGGAACCTGGGAGTCATCTTTCATCAATAACTATCATTTAACTCCCACATAAAGCAGACTACAAAGATCACCTTTTTTCATCTTCGCAATATTGCTACATGTAAAATAAGGAACATCCTTCCCCAAAATGTAGCTGAACAACTGATCCACGCATTTGTAAGCTCTAGGCTTGATTACTGTAACTCCATACTATCGGGCTGCTCAAACAAGTCTCTTAAAAATCTACAGCTAATACAAAATGCTGCAGCTTGTATTCTGACTAGAATTGGGAGGAGAAAGCACATTACACCTGTTTTGGCTACTTTGCACTCGCTCCCTGTGAAAACAAGAATTGATTTTAAAATTAGTCTCCTTACATATAAAGCCCTAAATGATCCAGCCTATATTAGACCGTTAAATTCAATATATCCCCACCAGAGCGCTACACTCCGAATATGCAGGGATACTTATAGTGCCGAGGGTCTCTACAGTTCGAATGGGAGCAAGAGCCTCCTCTGCTGTGGAACCCGGTCCCTAACTGGATTCGGGAGGCAGCAAACATCTCCCTTTTCAAGAGTAGGCTTAAGACCTTTCTTTTTAATACAGTGTTCAGATAGGGCTGTTGTTTTTACCCTGTATTATTATTATTAGGGGTCCAAGCACTGAAGGTGCTGGAGCCCTATTGTGATTGTTCTGATTATTCTTCTAGTCTGAGACCGCTCATCCAAATCTCATAAAATTTGGCAGACATCATCTAGAGACCATGGTAACAAAACAATATTGTGACGTTGTGTGGTGGTGAGGCGAGTGAAAATGAGGAAACAAAACAGCAGAGAGTCCAGCCAAAACAACGAGCCTCACGGCTC
>JAODUK010004672.1:0-33341 GCA_027564635.1 Typhlichthys eigenmanni
CGGGTCTGGGGTCCCTGGTGGTTTGTGTTTTGGGGATGGTGGGAATGGGACTCCCGATGTTTGTTTGTGATTGGAGGTTAGGATGATGAGTGTAACATGAGTGGTGGTATTACTTTTTTTTTTTTAATGTATTGTTTTTACTAATTTTGAATTGTTTTTACTGACGTTGTAGTGTGAAGCACCTTTGTGTTACATGAATTTGTATGAAAAGTGCTATATAAATAAAGACTGGTTGATTACCACAGACGAATGGCCTATTCCTGCTTTTCACATTACAGTATTGGGTTTTGGATACATCCCTACTATGGTAGGTACTCCACCTACATTAGACAACCTGTCTCAAAGCCACGTCCTGTTTCCTCCAACAGGAAGATGAATCAGCTGGGAGGAGACGTGATTGGTTCCTGGGGCTCCGGCAGGCCCCCCGCCGCACCCAGGGCCTTGGCCAGCGGATCGTCGGGAGAAGCCGAGCATGATGGGATGTCGACGGCCCAGCGCAGCATGTTGAAGTGGGAGAAAGAGGAGGTGCTGGGAGAAATGGCCACCGTGGCTCCAGTCCTGTACGCCAACATCAACCACCCTGAGCTGAAAGAACAGAACCCTGGTAAGTGCAGGCGCACGCACGCACGCATGCACATACATACATGTTGTATGATCTGTATTTGTCTTCTGTCTTTTAGATTGGTCTTCCAGAGTGAAACAGATCGCTAAGATGTGGAGGAAAGCAAGTTCCCAAGACAGAGCACCTTATGTGGTGAGCTCTTTTATCTCTCATGCTCTCTCCTTGCATCCTCTTTTATGCTAGTCTAAAACCAACATATATCTCTCTCTGTCTGTCTGTCTGTAACTGTACCCCCCCCCCCACCGCCGATAGCAAAAAGCGAGGGATAACCGCGCTGCGCTCCGTATTAACAAGGTCCAGCTGTCAAACGATTCGCTGAGGCGCAACCTATCATCACAGATGGCGGTCGACCCGCTGGAGGCCATCGCCATGGACACGGAGGCGGTGTCACGCGACCCTCTGAGACCGCGAGAGTCTCAGCAAGAGCAGGAGTGGAGACTCCGACAGGTGTGTGTGTGTGTGTGTGTGTGTTTGTATATAGTGTGTGTCTGTGTCTCTGGTTGCTCGTGTTTTCATGTTGTTTCTGTTTGTGTGTCGACAGTTTCCAGTTGTGTGTGTGTTCCATGGTTGTGTCTGTGTAGGCCTTGGTTAACCCATCACTCTTCCATCAGTTGTAGCAAGTGGGAGGGGGGGATCAGCACCACACCCCCTAAACAGCTCCCTGATTGGAAGCAGTATTGTGGTGTTGTCAAAATTCATGGCTGCTAATTATATCCATGCTACCATGACAACATCCGCATAAACCATTGGACATCTATCAATCACCTTTTTATTGAATGTTGATAAGGTATTATTCATCATGTGAATGATTTATTTAGGATTTTGTAGATCCCGTAGCTCTCATCGCATCTCCCAGTGATAAAGAATACACCGAATATCTCATTGGTGGCCAACCTTTCCACCAAATGTCACGAGAATGCGTCTGTAACTCTAGAAGATTAGGTATCTGTCCTGTATGTCTACATCATTCTTTAACTGAGAGGTCCAGGCCCATAACAGCTGCTGAATCTGTATCGTAACGGTGCTAATCTCCTGCCCCCGTTAGAAACCATTAGTTAACTATTGGAAGGTATGACGGGAGGATAACAGACAGATAACCTGAGCGATCAAGAGATGGATATGTGGAGTATTTCATACGTTTATTAAGTATTGATGAGTTTGTAATCCTAATGCAGTTAGCCCTGACGACATGTGAGTTGTTGTAGCATTGTATGTGTGGCAGGTGTTGGACTAACTCTCTAACTGTGGATTGTCTAAAAAGGGAGAGCTTAATGACTCTTGGGGACCCGGTAAGAAGAGGCAGGAAAATCTCCTCAAAAGCAAAGCCCTAAAATCACCTACAGATAAAGATTGTCCCTACCAGGCATCTGTAGCAGGAGGTGGCAAAGAGGCTCTGGTAAGATCTCAAGGCAAACTGCTTTCCGCAGTCCTGGCTTGATTCACAATATTTGGAATCCCTCTTTTCTGCCATTGATTGAGTTTGTCTGAGCAACAGAACTGGTTTGGAGTTTAGATGTGGCATGCGGAAGCTTGGCATAGTTTTGATATAAGCTGTACGGAGAGATGTGTGCATCTGTCCAGATATGTCTTAATATCCAGTTTATGTTATGCTTCACAAACCTTTTTATAAAGGACTAGTCGTGGTCATATCTTGCATTTTCATAAGAGGAAAAACAAATCGCATCAATTGATTTTATTCAAGTAGCTTTACTTTGAGTCGATGATCACAACTGTTTACACTAGGACAAGTTGGTCACAGTGCATAGTGACATCATCACTGAAGGTTATTGCAGAGTCAAGCCCCTCTTCCAGCCAGACTCAACCAATCGCTCTAGAAATTAAGAGGATCTTAAGAGGATCGAGCCGGGTTTGGCTGTGTATATACCTTCTGGACAAAATAATGTATGAAGAACTGAACATAGTAAACTGAGGTGTGTTTGATTCACACTGAAACACACGAGTGTCAGAACATAGGTACAACTGGCATTTAGCCCAGATCGGGTGCCCAACGCCTTGGCTAAGAAGTTATTCTGTGCTGCTAGCCTTTATATATCCTCACTAGGCGCAAATTAGCTGAACACATTTTTAAACTGCAGGGAAACGGCATTATTTACTGAAATATTCTAGCCACAGGCTGGCCAAGTAGCTAATGGCACCTGCTGGTTTCAATGTGGAATGCTGAAAAGTTCCTGAAGGTCAAAGAGATGCCGTCATGTGTAGATATCAGGGAAGAGAGAGAGTTAGGGTAATACTGTCCGGCAGAGGTTCGATTTGTAAGCCTCCCTGTACCCTTCTATCATCACCATGGTAGTGTCAACTAAAACATGTGACCAGTAGAACCATTCCCAGCATGCCCTAACTTCATACACACTCCATTCACTACTGAGAGAGGGAGGGAGAGAGAGCATTGCTAGCATCCATGTCATGTTGCATTTCTTATGACAGTGACATTCACAGTAAGTCTGCACCTGACTCTTAAGTGTTTGTGTGTGTCTCTGTGTGTCTCAGCAACAGAGACAGGTGTTTAAACAGCAGGCTAAAATGGAGGCCTGTCAGAAGTTGGAGCAGGTGAAAATCGAGCAACTCCGACAGCAGCAACAGCAACAGTTGATCAGCAGCCAGACACTCCCAGGGGGAATTTCTCCGGAGACGGGCAGTCGAAGCCCCCTGACGACTCCCCAGCAGCCCGTTGCCGGGGACAAGAACCTAGGCTCCGGGCTGGCCGACGACGTTTTCCTCAGGCCTCAAGCTCCACCCCCATCGTCCCCCCAGGTGTTCTCCCCCCCATCCTCGCGCCCCTCGTCACCATGGGACCCCTACACTAAGACAGTGGGGACCCCACGGCCCCCATCTGCTCAGCAGCACAGGCTTAATGCAGCCTCGCCGGCCCACGATGCACTGGGGTCTTGCTCGCCTGACTACAAAGCCCAAGATCCCTCCAGGTCCATAGGAGCCCAGCAAGGTGAGTTACAACTGGACACTTGGATCAGTAACTGCCTTTACATGGACCCTAATATTCCAATTGGAATAGAATTATAAGCCCAACCCGAATGAAAATCTGCGTATAAACACCTCAATCGGAAATTTGAAATATAATTCGGAAACGGAGTTCCCGAATTACATTTTAACTAGATAGAAAGAATAATTATCCCATGTAACTGTTTGGGTGTAATAAAGCAGACGATTGTATTTTTGTGGGGAGGGGCGGGATATGTGCTTCCAAATGCCTCTAAAAATGCTCTAAAAAACTATTTACTAACTACAGAAAAAAAAAAAAAATCTCTAAAAATGCATCTTCAGAGTTCCATTCATTCTTTCTTTGTCTCTTCTGCACAATGTCTGGTAGAACCGGTGCCAGAGGGACGCGCTCCCTTGTTTCCTACATCTGTAGGAGACGCAGGCACTTTCTGTAGACTAAGCTCCTATTGTTCTTGTCTCCTAGCAACTCACCGTGCTCCGGGGATGCTGAGTCCATCCTCCAGCTCCCCCTCTGAGCTTCCTCCCAGACATGCTGGTGTGAGAGGGGACTTCCAGAGGGGCCCAGGGGGGCTGTTCAAGGCCCCCATGCCCATGTATGTCCAGGGCCAGCCGGATCGCTCCCCGGTCCCCTCCTCCAGGGCCCTAGATACGGAGGCCTCGTCCAGCCCGCTGTCTGCTCTGGGCTCCCCTCACCGCACTCCCCCGGACCCCTACGCCGCACCCCAGACCCCCGGCACTCCCCGGCCCCACACCGACCCCGCCTACCACCCGTCGCCGGCGCTGCGGTTGGAGCAGCTGTGCCAGCAGCAGCAGGCGGCTAATCGCAGGACCTCCCCCTCCTCCCTCGAGCCGCCCGGGCCCGGCACGCCGCGCCCCTCCGACCGCTTCCCGAGGGAGCGCTCCCCGGGGAGCCAGCCGCCCTCCACCGGCCCTGCCGCCCAGCGACCGCCCCCCGACCCCTACAGCCACGCCCCTGGCACGCCCAGGCCCACGGAGGGCTTCCCGCCCCAGCCGGGAGGCCCTGGGCTGTCCCCGCTGCACCAGCCTCCCCAGCAGGTTAGAGGTGTTGCTAGTGTCTCCTCTGTAGTGGAACCACTGCCCCGCCCCCCGGTCCCACCTCTCTCTCTCTCTCTCTCACTGTCTGCCTCTCTCAGTCTCCAGGGAGACTTCAGCAACCCAGAACCCCCGGCGGCCACACCCCAAAGCACCCTGGGATGTCCGATGAGGGGAGCTACAGCCTGGGCAGTCAGACCCCGGCTCACAACGCTTTCGAACAGGGTCACGTGACGCCAGGACCAGCGCAGACGGACAAGGCCGCGGCCAATGAATTGACAGCTTTGGGTGGCGGCCCTCTGGAGGGACCAATCGGCATGCTTCCTCAGCTGGGCGACTCCGAGGAGAAACTGAGACAGGTGATTGATCTCACACCAGTGGTCGCAGTAGACCTTCTGCTTGTCCGTCAATTTTAATAACTAACTGAGTAAAAAAAAATATTTTGTGATATTTTCATGATTGTAGCTGAGAGGGTACTGATGTCAGAGACATAAAATATTTTGTAGCTATTACTGAAATTGTTAAGAAGCCATTATAAGAAAGCAGTGGAAAAACGGCCAAAAGACCTTTAGGGTTTAAAGGGTTAATCATTTTTTTATAATAATACGAAAGTCACTTTAACAGTTCCTTAGTTTTGCATTGGTGTCCTTTTTTTACAATTTAAGCAGCGTCCGTTTGGCAGGACAGAATCAGATTGCTCAAAATAAACACTATCATATCTATATAGCTTCCTTTTTGCATGACCCTGAAATGAGTGGCGCATGCGCTGCGCATACTGCATGGCATGTAGAGGCTCGTGAATTGGTGGGGCAGACGCCTAGTCTGGTGATGGAATAACCAAGTCCAAGTTTTATATGTACACTGTTGCTGCACACAAACACATCTAGCAAACATTTCAGGGACAACTACATAGCCTCAGTCTTTCGTATTGTTCCACGACCATTATGTTAGATCACGCTCCCTACCTTAGTGTTAAGCAAAATTGCTCGCATATCAGGGGAAGTTGGGGAATTGAAATAACGATGGAGATGTTCATCTCCAGGAGGACTATGTAGCCATGTTGTTACTTTGCCAGGGATCCCCACTGCAAGGCTGTGATGTCTAATCCAGTGTTTGCTGTGTGTTGCACAGCGCCAGAGACTCCGCCAGCTGCTCCTCAGGCAGCAGCAGCAGAAGTCTCTCCGCCAGGAAGGGGCCTGTGGCTCCACAGGGCCTGCCGGGCCCCCTGCTCCTGGTCCTGGTCCTGCTCCCGGTCCAGGAACGCCTCGCCACTGGTCGCAGGAGGACGTTCAAATAGACGTGTACGGGCGTCCCCCGCCTCCCTACCCGGGCACCGGAAGAGGCAGGGGGGCGTCGATCCCCAACGAGGGCCCTTACCCCAGGCAGGGCCTCCCCCAGGGCCCCGGGGCCACCATGGGTGTCAGACCCCCCGTCATGAGGTGGGCTCCGGTCGAGGGCTGTGTCACAGTGCGGCGCTCCTCCCCCCTGCTCCTCCCTGCCCCCTCCTCACCCCCTGTCTCCTGCCCTCCCAGGTTCTCCCCCGCAGGCCTGCAGCACAGCCTGGAGGCCTTCCAGAGAGCCGGCCTGGGCCTGGGCCCTGAAGGGGCCCTCATGAGCAGGCCCCTGCCCCGGGACTTCTCAGGCATCCGGCCAGTCACGGCTCCGGGCAGCCAGCCACACCCACAGCTGATGACAGGTCAGGGAAGGCCTGATGAGTGTGTGTGTGTGTTTCCATTGGTTCCTTTTTAGTGACGTCAAACCCCTCTCCCTTTCTCCCTCACAGGCCAAGGCCTGCCCTTCCTCCCCCGCACCCTGACCATGCAGCCGCACGGCATCGTGGGGCAGCAGCACAGTATCATTGGCCAGCCGTTCATCGAGCTGCGGCACCGCGCGCCGGGCGGCCCCATCAGACCCCCCTACCCTGTGGCCCCACCCCTGGACCAGAGCCCCAGCCTGGGCCTGCATTCTGCCATGGAGCATCTGTCTCAGCATGCCGCTCCCATGTCAGCCGTGCTGGGTCACCACGGCAACGCGCAGAGCAGCGTGGCGGCGCTGCCGGGGCCTGAGGGCATGGAGGAGCACCTGGAAGGAGAGGACTCTGCCGTGAAGGACCTGGAAGACGTGGAGGTGAAAGACCTGGTGGATCTCAACCTGAACCTGGACCCAGAGGATGGTGAGCTGCCTGTGTCACTTCACCATGACCTACATGCAGTCCACTGTCCACATGTGTATTGCCTATAGCATGCACATGCAGGCTACAGTGGTTTATTTACGCTTGATTCGGATTTCTTTTTCTAACAAGCCAACACACCTTATGAGGTCACACTGTTTCAGAAGTACACCATGACACACACTTGGTACCCTCTTGGTACAGCAGCGCACTCAGCATGGTTTCTCAATCACATTACAAAAGTCAAACACAACACCAAAATATCTATGGCTTTAAAGGTTCTGAATATAATAATGTGTAGGTATTAAATCACCTGCACATTATGTTCAGGACCTGTAAAGTAGGGCTGTGCAATTAATCATGTGTTCAATTGGGGAAATTAAGGGAGATTTCACAGATGGTGTTTTTACTGATTTGTTTTATTGTTTTGTAAGTTCAGTATATGTAACATATTTTCTAAGTAAATGAGTGTTATATAATCATGGTTTAAAAATGTACCAACATTATTTTCCTATAATGGAGTCTATGTTTCTAGTTAATAACATAACAGTAGCTGGGTTTACATGGACACTTTTCTGTCTTTCCGAATGGAATCTTTCCTATTGACGGTTTCGGGTTGCCTATTTACATGGGATGTCACCTAATCGGGTCTGGTGTTTACATGCGCCGCAATAGATGTTAAACATGCACACATCTTGCTTATAATGTAACCTGTCCTGCTAGCAAGTGGTAAAACCGGCTAGCTTCTAGTTGTAGGTACGTTGGAGTGAGGCTATTTGTGTGACTGGTGGAGAAATGTACGGCTCCAGATGAAGTCACCATACTAACACCCATTTACTTATTTGCTCGCACCGCAGTTGATTTGTCCAGACTTTGTACCGTTCTTATAATTAATTTATTGTACAGTGGCTGTGCAGAATATTTCACCGGCATCACACAAAACATAAGACGTGGGCATGCACATTAGAACGCAACCAGGAACGCTTATAAGCATTTACATTGTAGATTTTTCTTTCAATCGTAATGGAACGGGTTATACCACATCTCTGCTTCTGCTGGAATGAAATTTCGATCTTGTTGGCAGTTTCTCTTCCGATCATGGCGTTTATATCTAGCATTTTCTTTCAGGTTGGGCTTTTAACCCGATTCCAATCGGAATAAAAGGGTCCATGTAAACGCAGCTAGTGTGTCTACCAACTCCTGTTTCCCACTCCAGGTAAAGAGGACATTGACCTGGGTCCTAACGATCTCCACCTTGACGACTTCCTGTTGTCAGGAAAGTTTGACCTGATCGCGTACGCCGACCCGGAGCTCAACTTCGAGGACAAGAAGGACATTAAAGACATGTTCAGCGACGAACTGGACATGGAGGAGAGCAGGAGATCAGGAGATGCCGGCGGCCACCCAACAGGGCAGGTCAAACAGGAAGCGAGGGAGGCTGCAGTGACTTCACAGCTCCCGGGCCACCACATCCGACCTCCCGGACACCCAGGAGCCTCCTCCAGCCTCCACTCCCAGGTTAGGAGCTCGTCTCTCCGGCTTCACTGCCTTGTGTGTGGAGGGTACGCTGCTTTACCTAACTCCTCTGCCTGTGTGTTTCAGGAGAAGAGAGAGCTCGTGTCGGCTGGAGGTTTGTCTGGCCAGGCTCCTAGAGGCCCTGCTCCCCCTGCAGGTGAAACACACACACTGATGTGATGTTTACATTTACAATTTTAGTGCAGCTAGCCTTCCATATACATGTGTGTGTGGCTGCGGAGGTCACAGTAAAGATGCAGCCTGCATTCCATTCATAAATTCCTGTATGAAAGACAATTGAAATATATCAACCGCTTATATATATACACACACACACTATATTGTGTATATATATATATATACACTATATTGTATATATTATAAAGTAGGTCAGCCACATTGACCGCTTACCACATACTGACTGTAGGTGGCGCCAAGATAGTCTAAATGAGTGTTGTGTTGTGTTGCCGCCTCCACTGACCACCTCCCTGTGTGTGTGCCCAGGCCAACCATCGGCCTTCCCACAGGCTGGCTCTGTACCCAGCGCTCACAGCCAGCAGGCACGCCTCCTCCTCCTCTCCCCCAACCCTCCTCCCCTTTCCCAGGCCTCTCCTCAGGCCCCCCTGTCTCCCAGCCAGGCCTCGCAGAGACCCCTGCTCCTGGAGGAGCAGCCGCTTCTCCTGCAGGACCTGCTGGACCAGGAGAGACAGGAGCAGCAGCAGCACAGACAGATGCAGACTCTGATGAAGCAGAGGCCCGACAACCTGGGGGACACCATGGGTAGGACGCACACACACACACACACACACACACACAGAGGTAGGTTGGCTGGATTAATGGAAAGACCACTGAATGGATGAATGGATAATCACTTGATGGATGTGTTTTAGTTGGATAGTCTGTTATTCAATTACTGATATGTCGCGTTTGTGTGTGTGTGTGTGTGTGTGTGTGTTCACATGCAGATTTTGACTCCATCTCCGACCCCATCATGAAGGCTAAGATGGTGGCTCTCCAGGGAATAAACAAAGTCATGACGCAGAACAGCCTGGGACTCAGCCCCTTGGTTATTAACCGGTAACAACACACACGATTATTATTAAGCACAGTGGTTGGAATATAGACTTGCATAACTAACCACGCTGTTATGGAACCTTCACTGTAGACTTCCAGGCTAAGTGTGAGTGTTTGTTTTAGGCTCCCGCAGGCACCAGGTGCACAGGCTCCGTCGGGGCCTCCTCCCCCTCGACAGATCTTAGGACAGGTCAGTAGTAAACACACTTCTATAATCAATCTTATTGTTGTTATTATTCACATAATAATAACGATAATATTAATTATATTAATTTCAATTTGTATGTTTTTGTCAGGACGGGAAGTTGACGCCACAGCTCGCTCGGCCAGCGCCCCCTAGCTTTGCCCCGGGGTTTGTCAGTAAGTAAAACATCATAAACGCGCAGAGAGAGACACAGTTCAAAGGTCACAGCCCCTAGAATGAAGGAACACACAGAGGAAATGAATTAGCAGTGCTAACAGGTGTGTGCGTGTGTGTGTGTTTACGTGCGCGCCACCGCAGACGAGGCCCAGCGGCGCCAGTACGAGGAGTGGCTGGGGGAGACGCAGCGCCTACTCCTCATGCAGCAGACTTACCTGGAGGAGCAGATCAGCGGCCACAGGAAAGCCAAGAAGGCTCTGTCAGCCAAGCAGAGGGCGGCCAAGAAGGCTGGCCGGCCTGTCTCGGAGGACGACACCAAGCAGCTGAACAACCTCAGCCAGCAGCAGGGGGCGCTGCAGAAACAGCTGGAGCAGGTACCTGGTAGCACCCACATGCTTGACTATGCTAATACATACTAACTGGTATTACTAGCTCCAGACCTAGCCTAGTTGTCTTATGCTAATACATGCTAACTGTTATTCCTAGCTCTAGATCTAGCCTAGTTGTCTTATGCTAATACATGCTAACTGGTATTACTAGCTCCAGACCTAGCCTAGTTGTCTTGTGCTAATACATACTAACTGGTATTACTAGCTCTAGACCTAGCCTAGTTGTCTTATGCTAATACATACTAACTGGTATTCCTAGCTCCAGACCAAGCCTAGTTGTCTTATGCTAATACATACTAACTGTTATTCCTAGCTCCAGACCTAGCTTAGTTGTCTTATGCTAATACATACTAACTGGTATTCCTAGCTCCAGCCAAGCCTAGTTGTCTTATGCTAATACATACTAACTGGTATTACTAGCTCCAGACCTAGCCTAGTTGTCTATCACACTTATATCTCCTCTCCTCTCCCCTCCCTCTCTCCTCTCCTGTCTTCAGATCAAGAAACAGCAGAAGTATCACACAGAGCTGATCGAAGACTACACATCCAAGCAGCAGCAGCAGCAGTCTCCCACAGCGCCCCCACCTGGCCAGCACATGCTGGTGCAGCCCCCCATGGCCCTACCTCCTCGGCCGGCGGGCCCCGCCCCACCTGCTCGCGTCCCCAGTGTTCCTCCAGGCTGGAGGCCAGCCCAGGCTCCTGTCGATGCCCTGCCTGGCCACGCTGCGGGCTTCACCCAGACCAAACCCTGCCCCCCTGGAGGGGTTGCTGGAGCCCCCACGGCCAATACGCACAACCCACAGGTGCCACACACTCTTCCACATCCAGCGCACACAGCCCCCCTTACACACACACAACCACACACACCCACACCCAAGGTCAACAACCGGACACAAGTAGCCCAGCTCTCTCTCTCCTTGTTGTCAGACAGGCAGGCAGGCAGGTTAACGTCTCTCTTCTCAATCAGGTGAAGTTTGACGACAACAACCCATTCAGTGAAGGTTTCCAAGAGCGAGAGAGGAGAGAGAGGCTGAGAGAGCAGCAGGAGAAACAGAGACTTCAGCTCCTGCAGGAGGTGACAGTCTGCAGGATTATTCTGCCTACTCGTATTCATGGGTCTTTAAAGACTGTACAGCGGGACTGTACTGCTTGTGCCTGCTCATCAGGTTTAACCATGTTGGAATCTCAGTATTCTGAACTCACAACATGATCTTAGCGTTACTAACTCCAAATATCTGTAAATATGTAATCTTTCGATATTCAAAACGTGTCACAAATCCAAATCTAGAATACAATTTTTCCAAACCTAATATGGATATATACATTGATTAGGGGTGTAACGGTTCTGAACCCAGAGACCAAAACAGTCCACGGTTTCGTGTAGCGGTTCCGGAAGGCAGAACCACGTTTCGTACACACGCACCCCCAAACCCTCTGCAGGTACAGCCTGTTGAGCTCTCGTAAACATTGCTACTGTAACTTAACCATTTGTTAATTTCACAATAACTATAGAACCACTCAGCCTTTCATTATCAAAACACATCAAGCAACATATAGGACACGTGTTCTCATTGATGGATTAATTAACCCCGTCACTATGATATCGGGTTTGAGGCGTTTAAGGCAAGAGTCTATTGCCTTCCCATCTGTACTAGACAACTCAAACAATTTTAAATAATATCACACTTTATTTAAATGTGCATGTTAAGTGTCATTTTGCTGAGAAATGACAGCACGCAGAGTTACGCACACACGCACACGTTCACACACATGGAAAGCTGCTGCAGTACATTTGCTGTCTGGCTGGGTTAGGCATGTCGCAGCAGTTACCTTGGTTTTCACGTAGCTCTGATGTGTAGTCTCTGGGGTGTATCAATACAATATCCATGATGTCCACCAAGGAATGAAAACTATCCGAAACAGCCAGTTTATTTAGAATTCTGTGTCTTGTGCCATTGCGGTAAGTGGTTTGTTGTGCTTTGTGTGGTTACATTGTATAACCTTTAGCAATGAAGCTACAATGTTCTTCTCTTTAGTATTCCAAATTATTGATTTTAAAAATTTGTCTAATTTAAATATGAATATAACGGCAAACAAATGATTTTCTTTGTAAGGATATAATGGAATAATTACGTCCTTCGCAGAGAACGACAAATACTTTGTGTTGTAATCCAACCTCATATTTTCTTTGTTTACATAAAGCTAGCTGAGCTGGTTGTTAGCATAGCATAGCGCATGTGTGGCACGCAAAAAATATTTTTTTCTGAGAAGCTGGTGTGTGACATTTAGTGGCAGAAAGTATAGTAAAAATAAAGTCTATTCTACAGAACCAACGTAATAAAGGGCAGAAAGAATGCAGTTTTTAACCCTAAAAAAAAAAGCTGATATATGAACCGAACCGTGGCTCATGTAGAAATTTGATGAACCGTTCCACCCCTAACATTCAAATATTCAGGATAAAGGTGCATTCTAACGACGGGGGTAGCCAGTGTTGTACGTGGCTGTGTTTTAATAATGGGCTGGCATTGCTCACAGGTGGATCGCCATCGGGCCTTGCAGCAGAGGATGGATGTAGAGCAGCTGCTGCCTGGGGCCCGGGTGAGGCCTCCGTTGGGGCCCCAGGCCACCTCAGGGACAGTGTCTGGCGGGGAGAGCCTCTTGCAGATGCCCTTCTTCAGCTCCGAGCTGCCCCAGGACTTCCTCCAGTCCCCTCCCACCCCTGGATCTCCGCAGCAGGCCTACATGCTGAGCAGGTCCCTGCCTGGAGCCCCCCTCCACCTAGCCAGGCCCCCGGGCCCTGCTGGAGCCCAGGGTCCGGTGCGCCTGCCGGGAGCGACGCCCCCCTCTCAGATTCTAGCTGGGGGAGGGGGGGAGCTCCAGCGCCACCCCTTCAGACCAGACTCCTCCCCCTCCTCAGTGCTCCAGCTGTACCCCGACCACCTCCCAGAGGAGAGCAGGAGGAGGGGCAGACGCACGGACGATGACGGCCTGCTGTGCGGAGCCAGGACACCCCTGTCTTCCCACTCTGATGACATCACGGCACCGCCCACACCGGTTTTCTCTGACACTTCCTGTTCCACGCCCACTCGGGCAGTAGTCGACCAATCAGATCTGCCTTTCCCTCACAGCTCATCTTTGTCTGGGTGCCCTATGGAGGTCAAGGTGAGACCTGTTCATCTACACAGTAATCAACTAGTCTAGGTATAGTCAGCTATTGTAAGCTAATTGTAAGATAATACACCAAATGTCATAACACAACAAGACCGCTGCTGGCTTTGCAATGTGGTTCAGTTTGTGGGGGGCGGAGCTTCTGAGGGAAATTGTTTTGATTGAAGCTTGAATTTAGCAAGCGTTCTCGAGGAGGACTGACCCTGCCTTTAAGTGTTATGTTGTATACTAGAGGCATGCGTTGCTGCTGAAGATGAATGGCAAGGAGCGTGTTGACAGACACCACCCACTGTGTTGCAGGAGGAGAATGTGGAGAGGGTGACATGTGGAGGTGTCCTGGTGAAGACGGAGGATGGCTTCTCCTCTCCTCCTCAGGGAGCAGCCGGAGATGCAGGCAAGGAGCTCCTCAAACAGCTCCTCAAGGGCAAGAGTTCCTCGGCAACCACCCTGTCCCCTGGCAACCACACCCTGGCCGCATGCCGCCGAATGTCTAATGAGAGCCTGCGATCTGAAGAAGAGGATGTTACGGCCAGACCTGGTTCCCAGGACAACTACAACATGGTGAGTTCAGAGAAAGGTCTCGGGAATGTTCCGGAGAGAAATCCTCTTTAATTGAATAGTAAGAATGTTTTTTGAAATAACTAAAAATAAGTCAAAATATTATATTGTTGTTTTTCGGCTGTGTATGTTAATTTTTACTGTTTTAAACTTTTTAAATTGCAATTAGTATTGAAAATGGTCTTCCTAGTGAGGCCAATAGCATAATATCAGAGCCCTTGGATGGAAAATGTGCTGGCACACAGGTTACTTCAGTAACAACCACTGCTCTTTGCCTTGCTGACATGGACTAAAATACATTTTGCTACTCTAGTGGAAATTAAATTCTGAAAGTCAAACGAATGTCATATTTCCCTTACATGGCCAGAGTGGCCACAAATAAACTGCTTTGAGTAAAGAAAGGAATTGTTAATATAAACTATCTCTCTCTCTCCATCTCTGCTCTTTCTCCAGGTGGAGGCAGCAGGGATGGACGGATGCATGCAGGAGTTGAAGAGGAGGCAACAGAGAGGAGGCGCCTGTAAGAGAGGAGGTCGGGTGGAGAGAGAGAGACAGCCAAAAGCAAAGAGGAGGAAGAAAGAGGATGAGGAGAAGATCTTCTCTCCCAGTACAGATGAACTGAGTGAGCTCAAACAGGTATGTCAGATACCGTCTTGCTGTCTGTGTGTGTCTAACTCAGGGGTAGGGAACCCTGGTCCTGGAGAGCCACTGTCCTGCATGTTTTACCTTGGAATTCCACCAGGAACTCGAAGCGTCAATTTCCACCGGGAATCTCAAAGCGTAGCGCTGTGAGGCAGTTGTATTGGCGAGATCATTAAAAACAACTTTGCCTGTCTGACATTGACTTACTTTCTGTCACTTCCCAAAAATTATATCCACACCATGGACCTTTCTGGAATTGTTCTTATGAAACGGATTTGTGATGTCATAAAACTCTTTTTTTTTATATTGATAAAATGAACCTATCGTCCCAGATGTCAAATCCTTCCACTTCTGGCCTCTTGCCACCAATGTAGTCATGTTAAATGCGATCGAGAGCCTGCACCCATTGCACGCGATTTTAATTGTATTTTGTATTTGAGCAGCGCCTACTTTTAGCGAAGCAGAGTGTAGAGCCGCTTATGGGACGCTTCTGGGACGCTTTCAACACGCCTCGGGTCGCGTGTGGTGGAAGTGAAAGCAGTGACTAGAGTGGCCGCGATCAGCTCCGGATTGCACACGCTCTGTGCACTCGCCCAGTGAAATTTTGGGGGTTAGATGTCTCCCTGCTCCAACACACCTGATTCTAATGAATAGGTTGTTAGAAGCCTGATAACGACCTATTGATTAGAATCAGGTGTGTTGGGGCAGTAGAACAGTGGCTCTCCAGGACCAGGGTTCCCCCCACCCCTGGTCTAACTGATGGCAATGCTTGTCTCTCTAAATAACGTCCCTCTGTCTCTACAGCTGTCTGTCCTCCCGCTCATGGAGCCAGTGTTGGGGGTGAACCTGTCTCTCTTTACCCCCTACGGATGTTCCTCTCTGGAGAGAGACAACCGTCTGTCTGGCTGCTTCGGTAACGCCTGTCTGGATGGAGTGACTGACTACTACTCCCAGCTCATATACAAGGTAGTATTACTGGTAATAAAACCGAGGTTTGCTTGTAAAACAGCTGAAAATAGCTGCATGTTTGACATGCTTGAGCTACTAGTCACTGTATGGCCACAGTGGGGCTATTTCACAAGTATGTTGACCTCTCTCATGTCATGCCCTGCAGAACAACCTGAGTAACCCGCCCACGCCTCCAGCATCCCTGCCCCCCACACCCCCTCCGGTTGCTAGGCAGAAGATGGTGAATGGCTTTGCCAGCACTGACGAGCTGGTCCGCAGTACTGATGGTGAAGCGAGTCTCTTCATTCTGAATGTTGCTGGTCCCCAGCACCCACGGTGTAGTACTGCTTAAACTAGCTTTACTTACACGATCGCTACTCCTTTTGGTCTCGCAGTGAAAAGCGTTCCTGGGCTCAAGCAGGAGGGGGAGGAGCTTGTGCCTGTAAACCATGCCTCCAGGATGGTGGATGTCCCCGCCTCTTTGCCCACCCCGCCCCACAACAACCAGGAAGAGCTGCGTGTGCAGGAGGCGTGTGCGGAGCGCGACCGAGACAGCCCCGACAGCCTGGTGCCCCCCTCCTCTCCAGAGTCAGATGTGGACGAGATCAGCCGCTACCCAGACCTGTCTTGGATCAAACTGGAGTCTCCCTCACCCTGCCCTTCGCCTACAATACCCATCATGCCCTGCGCCTGGGGCAAAGGTGAGGGCTCACAGCCATGTGAAAGGGTCTTACCCTTTTTCAGTAAATATACTTTATAATATACTTTAGGTACTGTAAATTGTACTTTTAGTCAATCATTAGCCCCTTTCTGGAGCTTAAATGGTCTCTTTCTGTTTGTGTGTTTTCATAATATGTTGAGTTCAGGAGTGAGTGGTCATTCACTCACTTGGGTCAGACTCATTGTGGCAGAACTCTTGCAGAACACTGCTTTACTTAAGACCATCCATATAATACGTACATGTACTGGACGGATGCACTTGTGACTGCTTGGGACCTTGAACTGTCTCTGTGTGTGTGTGTGAGACTAGGCTCTGCAGTGAAGCAAGAAGTGAAGGCGGAGCCAGCCCCCATGGGTCATCCCTCTTGTTCCCCGGCTGGGCTGGTTTCCATAGCAATCAGTTTGACCCCTGCGGCTGCTAAGGTGAGCTCGGTGTTGAATCCAGTTGAGTTGTCTCTGTTAGAATACCAGAAGCGTTCCATTTTTGCTTCCATTCACAATGCTCCATCTTTGTTATTATTCTAATATCTTCGGTGCACACCACCTGAACTGGCTTTGTTTTGTCAGTCAGAGGTCAAAGCTTATGCGTCTCCTGACTCTCTCCTTCCTGTCTTGTGTCCAGAACATCCCGGGCATCATGGCCGCTGTGGCCAACCTGCTGCGTGTGCCAGTGCCCAGCAGCTATCAGTTGAGCCCATTGGCTCCGCCCCCTCCCCCACCCAGCACCCCGGACCATAGCAGCCTGGCAATGCTGGCCTCTGTCAGGGTCCCTCTGCAGCAGGTTGCTTGGATACCACATTGCCACTACATGCTAACAGTCTGCCGCCAATTAGCTATCTTATATTACAGTCTCTCACCTCTGTTCACCTCTCTATCTCTGTGTGTGTGTAGGGTGCAGATACCAGCCGATTGGTCCAACCTCCTGGAGCTGTTAATACTGCTGGTCAGTATTGATCTGTATGTTTGTCTGTCCTTCTATCTGCCTCTCTTAATAATGTTTGTTTATGTGTGTAGGTGTAGATGCTGCCAGGCCTCAGTGCTCCCAGTGCAAAGGGTTTCTGGGAAATGCAGTTAGGTTGTCAAGCAAGGACCTCCAACAGGTATGCACACACTAAAATCCACTTGGTCTCTCTTCATTCATGAAAAGACTCTTGACACTTGACTCTGTGCATGTAGGGCTCCAATCTGTTGTTCTGCAGTACCAGCTGTCGTTCTCTCTACGCTTTATCTCTCAGCAAGGTAAATCTCCCAGCATGCACTCTTGTCAGTCATCTAGAGGAGAGCCTGTCTGTCATGTCACACTGGTCTCTCTCTCTCTATCTCTCTCCCCCCCCCCCAGATGGATATAACCACCGCCCCTCAACATCGATACACCAGCAACATGTCCTCCATCGCTGTCCACTGTCTTCCCTCCTCTTCTCTTCCTCCACCCTCTTCGCCCCCCATTTCCTTCCCCCCTGCCGCTGCCGTCACCATGGAAACCAAGCCCAAGACGGACAGCCTGAAGGTAGGGGAGGAGGGTCTGCCTCATTTGCTCTGACTGTCCGAGGCAGCTGATTGGTCCATTAGTAAGAGGGTCATTGATTAGCTGCTTTGTCTGTTAGCCGGGTTGCTTATTGGTTTAGGTTAGATTCACAGATTGATTTATTGCTTTGTTAATTGACCAGTTGACTTTATTGATAGGTGACCGTAAAGTTGAAGCCCCACCCCCGCGCTGTTCCTGGAGGAGAAGAGTCTCTGTCTCGTCACGGGAAGAGGATGAAGGGTTTACGCTGGCGCCGCTGGAGTGTTCACATCTCCTTAGCCAGGTCAGCCCCGCCCCCTGTTTTATAACTCAGGTCAGCCCCGCCCCCTGATTTACTGTTCAGGTTAGCCCCAGCAGGTTACAAAACCGGGAGAAGTTTGGCTGTCCATATAGGATTGTTTGTGTTTTACTGCTTTAGATTGTGTTTCATCACAATACAGATGGTAGATGATAGTATGATGGTAGAACCACGTGGCTCTAGTCTAGAACCACATCTGTCAGTGCACAGCTCACTGTTCCAATTGAAGGATACATCCGTAACGGTTGTGTCTACATATTCTATTTCAGAATTTCATGCTTTTTATATCAGAACGAGGCAGCATACGTTTAAGATGGGAAGATGTGAAATAAACGTTTACTTTCTCAGGCTAACCCCGCCCCCGGTGTAACTGTCCAGGTTAGCCCCGCCCCTTAACTACATCTTCTGCTTTACTGCCTGACCCAGGGGGCCGCGAGCAGTCAACGAGGCGATTGCCATGCCAACGCAGGAGGAAGTGGACACACTGTTGAAAAACATGGGGTCGTGTCTCTGCCCCGACCCGCTGCCCAAGGACCAGCGGAGATGCTGCTTCTGTCACCAGCAGGGTGATGGACGGACAGACGGCCCAGCCAGACTGCTGAACCTGGACCTGGACCTCTGGGTGAGCATATACTGCCCTCTACTGGATTCTGTTGTAGTCTCTCGCTGCTCTAGTTGTTCATCAGCCTATACGTTCTACTCATAGCCTGCATATATAAATGGACAAATGTTTATTCTTGCTGTAACGTCAGACATGGGAGTCTATGAGATTGACTCCCTTTGGCAGTCAGCCTCAAGTGGCCATTCGAGGAACTGCAAGTTTTGTGCTTATATTCCTTTCTCAGTACTAGAGGTTCCCGCTTGCCTCTACCGCAATAGTCCATTGGCATATACTGTGTCGTGCTGCTCTCTACTGCTCTCTAGTGGCCCTCTGTGCTAGCCTAGTGCCCAGGTGCTGCCTGTTAACATCGGCCGTGTGTGTCGTCCCCGTGCAGGTGCACCTGAACTGTGCTCTGTGGTCCAGCGAGGTGTACGAGACCCAGGCAGGAGCGCTCATCAACGTAGAGCTGGCCCTGAGGAGAGGCCTGGCCCTGCGCTGTGCCTACTGCCAGCAGACAGGAGCCACCAGCGGCTGCAATCGGCTGCGCTGCGCCAACACCTACCACTTCACCTGCGCCCTGCAGGCCAACTGTACCTTCTTCAAGGTACACATACATGCATACACACACACACACACACACACAGGTGCGCTAGCTAGCGCTCTTGTTGACAGCGCGCGTTGTGTTGCCCTCCAGGATAAGACCATGCTCTGCCACCTCCACAAGCCCCGCGCCGGCCCGTCCCCCTCGTCCTCCCCGTCGGGCTCCTCCCCCTCCGGCCCCGCCCCCCCGGGGGACCCGTACGACTGTGAGCTGCGGTGCTTCGCCGTGCTGCGGCGCGTGTACGTGCAGCGCGACGAGGCGCGGCAGATCGCGGCGGTGGTGCAGCGGGGGCAGAAGCAGCACCGCTTTCGCGTGGGCACGCTGCTGTTCCGCTCCATCGGCCGCCTGCTGCCGCAGCAGATGGCCGCCTTCCACAACAGCACGGCCATCTTCCCACCCGGCTACCACGCCAACCGGATCTACTGGAGCATGCGCTATAGCAACAGGTACGCCACGTGTATGAGCGCAGATGCAGTGTCTGGGCTGCGGCTGAGTCGACCCAATCTGTTTGTTTGTAATATCCATTGTGCTCCCTTTAGGCATGGGGATACATTATATGCTAGCTTTATATGCTAATTGCGATTGATGATAATCAACATATGCTTAACACACACTGGAATCACGTCTTCATTCTTACATTTAGTTGAGAAACATATTGTATTTCATCATAGGGCAGACATTGTATCTTGTTTTGTTTTTTTAGTATTGAAACCAGTATTTCAACACATCTGATGTATCTTTTATCTAGGGGATACAATGCGCAAGCTGAGCCTTCAGCCATGGTGATGATTAACTGGACAGATGCAGGATAATAAATACATTAGGACATCAATACATTTGGACTGTACAAGTGAGCTAGACATGATTATCCTATTGATGGAAATTCACCACACAAAAAGTATCTAGAGTACTTTCATCCCAATAAACACTAAATGGTTCCCTTGTTTCCACATAAACATAATGTAGGTCTATTCAGCGTAACAGACTTCCACAACAGCCGCCAGGCTTGTCTCTCATTGGTCTGCGGCAGCGGTGTGTAGTTCAGACAGTGTTCCTAACAGAGCTGTGTGTTCTCCAGGCGCTGCAAGTATGTGTGTTCCATCGAGGACCAGGACGGACAGCCTATGTTCAAAGTCAAGGTGGTGGAGAAGGGCCACGATGACCTCATCCTCTCAGGGCCCAACCCAAAAGGTATAACCCCTGACCCTGATTTCCCCGGGCTTCTTGGTCGCCATGCTCACCTGTGAAATAACGCTGTTCTGTGTATGTGTGTGTTCAGGAGTGTGGGAGCAGGTACTGGGACCAGTTGCAGAGCTTAGGACATCAGCTGGGATGCTCAAACTGTTTCCTACTTACCTGAAGGGAGAAGACTTGTTTGGACTGACAACATCTGCTGTCACCAGGATACTGGAGTCTGTACGTGTATACACACATACACACACACACACACAGGCAGACATAGTGCACTATTAACACTGTGTCTCCCCCTAGCTGCCGGGGGTGGAGGCGTGTGATCGCTACAAGTTTCGCTTTGGCAGGAACCCCCTGATGGAGTGGCCCCTGGCCTTCAACCCTACAGGCTCAGCCCGCTCCGAGCCCAAGCCCTGCCAGGCCAAGAGGTACTAGTAGAACACAGTAATCTGCAGCCACACACACACACGGAGCACCATTTAGGATGACTTGGACATGTACTCTCTCTCTCTCTACCAACCATTGTGTCTGTGTGTCCATCCAGGCCCTCCGTCACCAGTGTGGCTCCCAGGTGCGCAGGTTCGGTTGGACCAATCGTAGGGCTTGTTCCAGGAGTTCTTTCTCTGTCTCCAGGAGAGTCCGTAGCGGCTCCCGGCAGACACTCCAAGTCCTCCCAGTACCGACGCATGAAGGCCGAGTGGAAGAGCAACGTTTACTTGGCCCGCTCGCGCATCCAGGTACACACACACACACACACAGCAACTGCTGCTAAATGACCTATTTGTCTTTCTGTCGTCGTCTGACAGAAACTCCGTCAACTAGGGCAGTCGCGATAACCGCAATATTTCAATACTGCAGTGTTTGCTAACCCAACCGCGGTGGGTGGCAAGCAACCGCCATTACCGCAATGTTTACATAAAATTTTTTTCATGAGGCTAGCCCATCGAATATGAGGTTTCACCTGGATGAATGTTCGCTATTGAAGCACACATTCCCCCAAGGCCTGTTGTAGCCGGTTGTAGTCTTTGGGAATGTATGTATTTACGACTCTGACATTACGCTTTACTGAACTTACAGTTTTGTCATAATCTGTTCTGTCTGGACAGCAAGCATGATGCAGCGCACAATGGATGTATTGGCAGCACACGCACTTCTTCAGTAATTTTGAGACTTGTCTATTTCTCGTGGATATGAAAATGGAATAGTTGTACCCTAACGCTTTGGGTTGTTAAACCGAAAACAGCCGAATATAACTTGTGCCATCACTTCTTTCTGTCTACAACAATGCTTAGCTCTAAGGTATGTAGCTTGGCGTATCATACGCTTTTGATCTTGCGCTATTTAATATGATTTATAATTAATTATATTTTCCAGCTGACATTTTGATTAAACATATGCTGAATGTGATTGCATACCTACAGTCAGAAGACCAGTGCACAAAACTGGTAGCCAATATGCATTGCACATTGGCTTATTACGGACTGAGGTCACTTTGCTTAGATATTGTGTTCATGCCCCAGAATAGAGCTGGCCAATAATTAAATATCAATAAATACCGTGATATAAATTTTTTCAATAATGGTGATATGATTTTTAAACTCATTACCGGTATTTCGATAAGCTATTTGTCACGGAATGACGGGCGCAGCAGTCAGCTGACGGGGATCTACAGTGCCGCCATTTCACTCGCAAATGCGACTACATATCTTTGTGTGTATTAAATAGGGCTGTCCCGAATACCATTTTACAGGTTTCGAATACTTGATGGTATTAACAAACGAGAATTTGAATACTCTTTCTCAAAAACACCATTAAATACACTCAACTATAATTAAGAATTATAACAGAAATAATATTTGATTCCTTCTGTATTACCCAATAATAGTGTGTGTTGAATGAATAGCCTCGCTGTCTTCTTATAAACAGAGCCAATTGCAATCAGTTGTCTTGATGACACAGTGTAGGCAGGCAATTACATTTCAACATGTGGGTTTATATGGAGACGGTAGGGATTAATGGGAAAACATGCATGCATAATGTGAAAAAAAAACAAATACTCAAATCCCAATATTTAAATCGAATACATATCAAACGAACAAATACCAGAATAATTAAATATTTGGGGCCAGCCCTAGTATTAAACTACTTTGTGCGAGTGACTTCTAGCCACCATGTTTGCAGCTCAAATATGCGCATTGTTATGAAATCCCTGTCCACAAAGGTGCAGCGCGCACTGGGTACCTGTTCCACTTCCAACAAGGTGAGTGCGTTATTGTGTGTTTATTGTTACCATATTCGACCCGGGTCTCGGGCTGAACACAAACACACTCCCATATTAGCTACCTCGTCATCACAGCTAGCTGAAACTAACAGGCAAGATACTAGCAAAACTAGTGGGGAAAAAATGCTATCCTATGCTCGTATGGTTAGAGGTGGATGTGTGACTACGATCACGCCGCCAGCTAGCTTTTAAATTGTGCTGCGCATTGTGCAATTACAGTAAAAACCTGTGTTTACCATACATTCACATGAAGCTACATTGTACACAATAATGATTTCTATAGTACAGTAACAGTAGTATACATAGTTTTATATGACTTTTAATCTAATTAGGAAGTTATAATAATATATCTGTGTAGCCTAACTTTTCAAGATATATTCCATTAAAAATTAGGTTTGCTCAAGTTTCTATATTCTAGCCTAGTTATGCTGGTTGTCCTTCTCTACTTGAATACCTCCACAATAAATATGGAGACACTAGCCTAGTTTTTACAATAATGGGGATAAGTGTGGAAAAAATACAATATAAATATATAAATACAAATCTACTTCAGCAGATATTTTAGAATAGGTCAAACCTGATAATGTAGGCCTAATCATCTTTGTCAAAAACCAAGCCATTCGGACATCATTCTATAGAGATTAACATACAATGAAAACAAAATACTAAAGGTGAATTATTGCATAACGATTATGCTCTGTTAGAATTTCGACTGTGCTCCCATATTTTTTGTCTGTACTGCTGTTTTAGGAGCTGTTTTTGGGGAAAAAAGTCAGTGTAGAGCCCTGCCAGCTGTATTCAAGGTGAACAGAAATAATAGAAACCACATGCGTGATGACTTGCACTACAGCCAGTGCAAAGCAGTATGGGCTGTTTTCACGTGCCAAACAATTTATCAACTCTCTCACCTAACCGCAAATGTAACAGAGAGGCTTAATATTATGTATTTTGTCAACTTACTCCGCTAACACAGTCAGTAATGTCTTCTGTGGAAGCACACGCTGTACACCATAACGCTACTGACCCTTGCTAAAAGGTGAACATTTATTTGTACATTTTTTATTTCTAAAATATTATAGTTTCAAAGGAGGTATCATAGACTTGGCAAATGCATTTTTCAGAAGTTTTTAAGTACTCCGTTATGGGTGTTCTTAGCAGTTATTTGGATGCTTAAATTGTTCATCGATTTCGAAATTATACCGTATCGACCGAAATTATTAAATATATCGTGATATCAATTTTGGTCATATCGTCCAGCTCTACCGACCCCAGAAACACACTATTTCGCATTTGACCGCTTGGAACAAGAACAAAAATATGGCTATTGAACAAACCTAAATCACTGCATGGAAAATTCTTTAACCGCGACAGCCCTGCAGTCAACTGTCATAGCCCTTATGCTGTTTTGTCCAACCTACCAACCTAGTTACAGTAAGTAGCTAGGTTGGACAGGCTAAACGGACAGAGCTTGGGATCGGTCATTTGTCTCAGAATACACTGGGTATTTAGACCAGCTAGCTGTCAGCTAGAGATTTGCTCACAGCATGCTGCTGTACTCGCCTGTTCGTGGTTGTGCGTGTGTGTGCGTGCTTGCAGGGCCTAGGGCTATATGCAGCCAGAGACATTGAGAAGTGTACCATGGTTATTGAGTACATCGGTACCATCATCAGGAGTGAAGTCGCCAACCGCAAGGAGAGAGTCTACGAATCACAGGTTTTACACGCACGCACACACGCTACAATGCTCTTAAATAGTTAAATTGTTTAATGAATAAGGAAAGACTGTTAACCCTTAACATACACTGTTTGTGTGTGTGCTGTAGAATCGAGGAGTGTACATGTTCAGAATTGACAATGACTATGTGATTGATGCCACCATCACTGGAGGACCTGCCAGGTACTGCTCATTAGCTGTTGGATCTATGGCCACTTTATCATGTTTAGGCACTACTGCAATGAGTGTGATATGTCTCATCGTTTGTGGACTCTGTCCCACCTAGACACCAGAATATGAAAACAAACCCAACAGAGATCATTGATGTCACTGTGTCATTAAGCGGTGTGATGTCACTGACTGTGTTGTTAAGCGCTGTGATGTCACTGCGTCATTAAGCGCATGACCTGTCGTTAAGCGCTGTGATGTCACTGTCGTCAAGCGTGTGAACTGTCTTTAAGCGCTGTGATGTCACTGTGTCGATAAGCGTGTGAACTGTGTCGTTAAGCGCTGTGATGTCACTGTGTGTCGTTAAACGTGTGAACTGTGTCGTTAAGCGCTGTGATGTCACTGTGTCATTAAGTGGTGTGAACTGTGTCATTAAGCGCTGTGATTTTGTTGTGTCTTAGGTACATCAACCATTGTTGTGCTCCCAACTGCATCACTGAGGTCGTCTCCGTTGAGAGAGAAAACAAGATAATTATCAGCTCGTGTCGAAGGATCCAGAGAGGAGAAGAGGTAGGTACCTTTTAATATGCTAAATGATTCCCAGACAATGAGTCACTAATCAGTTGTTTGGATCATTATCTTATTAGCCATTAAATCAGATCATAAGCCTGTCTGCCTGTCTCTCAGCTCTGTTACGACTACAAGTTTGACCTGGAGGACGACCAACATAAAATCCCCTGTCACTGTGGAGCTGTCAACTGTCGCAAATGGATGAACTAACTCTCACATACACACACACACAGGCGTGCGCACGCACGCGCGCACACACACACACCTACATTCCCGTAGCCCGTGTGATTGGCAGCTGTTTCATTTTCTTGGTGCTGTTCCATTTATTATTTACAAAATTGATCATGAGAACTAAAAATAATATTGAGAATATTAACATATTATAATAAGAATAATATTGATTTAATAATAAAGATGTTTCACTGTTGGGGGGGTGGGGGGCAGGGATTTGAGGGGCTGGTCCTCTTCAGTGACCCCCAGTGGACAGGAACTGTACATACATGTACATATTGTGTAATAAAATACATAATGTAGACATTCAGAGCCACGTAGACACCACTGAACTATAGTATATTCTTGATTGGATGATTTGTTGTTATTAACTTGCACTAAATCCCAGAGTAGATTCCCATGATTCAGTCTGGGTGGGTCCTGTCTCACTTCCTCATTAATGTCTCCTGTAAAATAATCGGTTGTTTTGTAATTTATGACAGATCGGAGCTATTTTCTAACTGCGATGTTCAGTGGCTGAAAGAGTGTAAATATTCTGTATCATATGAGTTGACCAATAGCTGCAGTCAAACATTCACTTCCTGTGATGGAAGAAAGTGGATTATGATGTGGCCAGAACGTCTACAGCAGCCAGAGAAGAAATTATTTTAGTTTTTGTTTAAAAGAAAATAATAATGAAAAACTATAAATCTGTTCTGAAGCCTTTTCTCTGGTGATATGGGGCGGGACCCTGCGTCCACACTTAACTGTTTGGGAGACGAGGCACACTGTGAATTCAAAGGCTTCCTAGGTCCCGCCTCTTCCTGCGTAGCAATCTGTCAATCAAACGAGGTATATATTTTTTTCTTTTTGGTTTTTCTCCCTTTTGCTTTTTATGTTAATAAAGTTTGGCCTTGATTCTGTTCTGCTTTGAAGTTTTTCACTTTTGTGTTTGTAAAGTGTTCTCACAAAGAGCAAAGGCCTACTGTTGTATCATAGAGAACCCCAGTATAACCAGTGGACTACCTGGTCAGACTCTTGTACAGACCCTACCCTAACCTTCCCTTCAAGCCTTTCTGACCAGTGTGACATGGAATTGTTTTTGAAAAATATTGTGGAATCAGATATAGAAACATTTACAAAAAATAAAATAATTTTACATCTGAATGCATTTTTTTTCTAAGTTGAATTTTTATGAAATAACTACATTAGAAAAAGTATCGTTAGTATAGGTTGGTGTAGGCTAAAATACTCATCACAATAGGCTACTAATTCACTATGACCTCTTTATTTAGACACAATCACACCATTTGATATTACATTATTTGACTATTTTATTTATTTTCAAATACAAAAAGATAAAGTTTACACGTCTTTAACTTTTTTGTTTTGGAACGTGTATGTGGGGACCTTATGTGGCCAGCAGTGCTACATTCATGCACACTCATCCTGGTACTGAGCAAAGAGGTATTTTACTGTAAGCATGACTAGGCTGAGCCTTTCAAACCAAAGTACAAAGGTTTAAAAGCCAATTGTGAGTGGGGGTGCAATTCTCAAATTAAAGTTTCATACCATGGCTGTTTAAAATGGACACAAAACAAACTACACATAACATTCTGCAGTCCGTCTACTATATTGCAGGCTGTACATGACAGTTACATGTGACTACTGCAGTATCATATTACTATATATATATATATATATATATATATATATCAATCTAGATAGATCATCAGATGTGCCTGTCCATAACACACAAATTGTTCAAATGTCTACTGTCTGAACCTGTAAGGTGTCAATATGTCATGTCTTTAACACAAAATAAGCATATATGTGGACAATGATGGTGGGAGAAGATGGACACGTCTGGAGACAAAGTGGGTGTGGCAAGCAAAATTTAGAATGGTAAATGATGGCATAACTACTGCCTTACAAGATTAACTATAACATGGTTGTATAGCCCAGCTTTGAGCCCAAACACAACTGTCAAGTGCATACCTAGCTTAATTGATTTAACTTTCAGCCAATATAAATACTAAATATAATTATCTTTTTCTGATCAGGTACAGCAATGGAAGCTTAAATGTTAGGAGTGGGCTGATTGATATTATCAGTGCTTTAATTTCCCAGTAACATGATGAGCACAGCATTGAAAACACCTTCAATCACCATTTAACATAAATACAGTTCAGTAAGCAAGTTCAAATGAAGGTCATGTGAACTACAGTTTTTTTTTTCCTTTTTTTTTAGAAAATTAGTACATACTGAGATTGCAATCAAGTACCAACACATCCAACATATTTACAGCCTGGGACATTCAAGACTACAGGACAGCTTTGTCTGCAATAAGACAGAGGAAGAATGGAGAAAGGCAAACAGGAATGAAGATAACAGAAGTACAAATGGAAACAGGTTGATCTATCTGTTCTTAAATGGTAAACTGTTAACTTTCCAGTTTGTACAATCTTTAACTTACTTATACTACAGTAAATATAAGATCGCCTATAAATAAAAACATCTTGTGAGCTCAACATGAGAACATAACGTATACTGTACAAATTATCAGGTCAAATGGAAAATCTAAGATGGGCACAATCATTATTGTATTTCCTCAATGAGACATACAGTATTATAGCAGACAAAACACGTTCTTTAATGTTTAATAAAAAGTGTTTTTTGAATGTGAAACAAAGGTGCACATTTTCATGAATCCCCACCCCAGCCTTATATCAAAGTAAGACAAATCAATTATATAAAAATATGTATTCCTTCTCTTAAAACCTGAATAACTGGTATTCCTGGCATTTAATTTGGGACATTAACAAATTTGGTAAGCCAATATTTATTTAATGTAAAATATATGTGGGTCTTGGCTGTTAAACCACAGCCTATCTGATTGATTATGATTTGGAACTTTTGCAAAAGTAATTATTTTGCATGTAATTTCACTTTACTCTTGTTAAGATAGTGATATCCATGTTTTTTGGTATTAATAATAAAAGTGTAATTAGCTCAAAAAGTCCCAGAATGTAAGAGCTGCAGTATTAATACAGATGTGTATTATTGTCTAGGGGATTATTACTGGCATGTGTAGAATTTTTATAATGGTGTAAGTACACTGTCATGTAGTAGTAGTATTTGGGTGAACAGTAGTATTTATGACATTTTGTAGTTTAATGACAATAGCCTGTAGTTTGACAGCATATTAGTACAAAGTGTATGAAGCAATTCTAAGACACACATGAAAAGATATACGTAAAAAAAAACAAAAAAAACACTACACCTAAGACAAAAAAGTTGGGAAAACAAGGGAAACGTACAATACAATTTAAGTGTTGAATTATCACATTGAGTGAAGCATTAGCATTAAGTGTATTTATACTATGATACTATGTATCTGTAGTCTGTGAACTTTACCAGCAATATACAGTACAATAGGTATGGCATGGTTTAGCATACAAAAATATTTATTCAAAATCTGGCTGGTGGTTCAATTACAGCTGAATGTAATATTTCATTAGATTTTTATAACTATGTTTTTTTTTGTTTTTGTTTTTTCAAGAATAACAATAACAAGTAAAAATTGTTAACTTCATTATGTGTGTTTGGTGTTTGTTTCAGAATGTTTTAAATAATTCTAAATAAATATGGTCACTGGTCACTGACAATATTCTACTAGGTATTAAAAACTAAATAAACTCTACGCTACGATTGCACAGAAACAACTTTAACTGGAAAATGTTTGGCGATGAGAGAAGTGAAAATGGAAGAAGAAAAGAGAAAAGAACCCATTCCTGTGTTCGAATCAAAATGCCCTGGTAGTTTGAAGCTTTCTTTCTACAGTTTTATATTTACAGCATTATGTTTCACATCTTGTTTCTAGTCAACACCGCCCCCCTGAAGCAAAGAGAAGTAACCAAGTCTATTTACAAATGGAAATTCATTATACTGTACATCAAATTAAATTAACCCTTCTAATGTAATTTAACTGATTTTCTTAAACACTTTCGGTTACTGCGCTTTGTCTCAGTTGGATTTAATCAAAACCTCCAGGATATTACTTGTCAAAAATAAGAATACTCCCTAATAATAAACAATATAATATTGTTACTACGAGTTGTCAAAACACAAACTAATAAAATAGAGAAACACGACTTAAACAGGTAGAAAAAGTCTTCTGAGGTATTTGTGGTGTGCTGAGGTGATCTGTGGTTTATGAGCAGTTATACAGGTTGACGTCTTGTCACTTATTGTTTAATCAATCTCTGCGACAGACGTTGAGTCAACACATGTTGCTTACGTCATGTGAACAGAGAGAGAGAGAGAGAGAGAGAGAGAGAGAGAATTGCATGTGTTCAATGCTCTAAAAGTAAAATTAATAAGAATATAAAAAGGAATATACAGAAATATATTCATCTCAAGAGTTTGAATTATCAACATGATCAGCAGCATCTTGGACATTCACTGTTCCGAATATGGCAACACGCAAAGGACAAAATACATGTTGGCTCAAATGCCAAATACGGGATGAGTTTGTGTGCATGTGTGAGAAAGAGATAATGTGTTTGTGTGTGTTATGAATTGTCCATGTGGCCTGTTGCCAAGGCAACAAGTGGCCTAGTTTTGGTCCCAATTGGCAGACACACAGAGATACAGGGAGAGTGAGAAGAATGGACCAGCCAACATTAAATTTGAACAGGGACCTATGACCTCATGCCTTCCAGGTGACCTTGAAAGCGTTAACATTTTGAACATGTATTTTGGGGGATTCTGTGGGACGCAGGTCTGTGATGTCACAGGTCAGAGGTCGCTTCCAAAAAAGACAGAAACAGAGCCAACAAAACAATCAAGGCCTTTAAAACAACTTAACAGTTAACTGTAATCAGCTCTCTCACACACACGAAACATACATACAAACACTGTTACTTTTCTACACACACGCAGGCACACACACATACAGTTACATTTTACCACACATACACACACAATTCACCATAAAAGCAAGCACGCGCACACACACACGCTATTGCTATGGTTATCTAGTTCCCTGTGTGTGCACCTTGCAGCCAATAGGCTTTCAGCACCACTCTTTCTAGCCACCAACACTGATAGCTCTTCCTCTTCCAAAGTGATGACGCTTGAAGGAGATGTCACATTTAAATTCTTCCCCCTGTAGACCTGGTTACCTGAGATTAGTTCTTCTGAGTCAGCCAATCAAATCTCTGCATGCAAGACATTTACTTCCTGGTTCCTGAAGAGTCTTAAATGTCTAAAAAATAAAAACCTGTTTTCTTCTTTCCCAACCTAACTTCCTGTTTCCTGTTTCGAACCCGATGGACCGAAGGTGTGCGTGTGTGTATGTGTATGTAATGTGTCTATAGGGTGTGTAATCTTTGTCTTGTGTACATGTATAGTGTGTGCGTAGGTGTCCTGCATGTATTCTGCGGATTAAACAGAAACCTGATAAACAAATGAGTCCTAGTGTGTAACAGTCATTGCATTCCTACAAAGGTTTTGCAGCATTGTAGTAAAATGGTCCACTGGTTGATGGTAGCTGGTTGTTAGGTTGTTGCTAGGTGGGTGCCGGTATCACAGGCATGCTGGTGATGCTACAGCACCACAGAAGAAGAAAATCAGTAAAAAGTCATCACTGAGCTCTGAGCTTATTGGAGGTGCTGAGCATTCACTGAGTCGTGTGTGTGTGTTTTTGCAGTTTGCCCTGCAATAGTTTCTCAGGAGGAAGTTGAATTGACCGCTGAGGATTCTGGGTAACATCATGTCAAATGCTGGACTCTTTGGGGGATAGATCCACGTTGGTCACCAGGGGGAGGGGTGTCACCATGGATACGAGGACATGGTTGTCTGAGGTAGGCGGGTTTATGACGGCCGCGAGGCGTCTGACCTGACCGATCCTCTCCTCTACGCAGCCAGCCGAGAGACGCGCCTCTGCATCATGGTCCCAGCACTCCTCCACCGTCACACACATCTGGGCCACACCCTGCGCGCACACACACAAACACACACACACACACACACACACACGCTCAGTCCCAGCTCCAATCTCTTGAGCTAGGACGACGCCGCTGGTTGACTCTTTGGCGTAGCCTCTGGACCGACTGCTGGTAGCAACCGAGACCTGACGCTCTATCAACTTTTTCTATTGTAGCCATTCACATTTTGAATCAGCAGCGAGAGGTCATAGAAATCTCTAGTGTCTCCACCAATGAGAATCTAGGTACAGGCTATCAGGCTTTCTTGCAAGGTAACAGTTGGAAGGAATATTTACCTTTTCCAGTTTGCATTTCAACATGGTAGACACATAATGGGTTTAAGACAGTGAGTGATAGGCTGAATGGTGGCAGAGCTACGCAACTCTCTCCCACTGAAGAGCTACCTGGCATTAAACTGTTATTTACAGGGTACTGCAGCGTTGCTTGATCAAGCTTGTGAGGCTTGCGCTAAATGTTACGTATCGTCTCTTCCTGGAATAGTCTCTTCTTGAAATCTGAACGTGATTCAGCCTCCAGATCACAGCAAATGTACGGATATGTGTCGTGTTGCTCGCCTATTCTGTTTCCTACGAATGGTTCTTCTCTTTTTCATTTACTTTTGTATTACGGCAAAGACTACATTTGATCATGCAAGCACTAGGCTACTAGATTGTGGTGTCAGTGTTGTGCTTTGCTGTTTACTAGCTGTCATAACAGGCCTGCATCTTCCTCATTCATATTTCTCAGGTGTCAGACTCAGAAGGTATCTGAAAGAGCGTCCTTGCTCGAGCATGTGCCCGTGTGTGGGGCACGCACAATTGTGACGATGATATGCTAATTAACCTGTCACTAGACGACTCCCAGTCACTATCTTTGTGCTACTTGTGCTATTTTGTTTATTTGCTAGTTTTCTGCACATACAGTACCATAAGCAGGCAAGGGACCCAACGTGTGGGTGTGTGTACTCACGTTGTGGGTGAACCAGCAATCTTTGAAGGCGGGGCGTTGCTTCTTGTGAACCACCAGGTCCTGGAGGTCCTCTAGGGTGGGATGCAGACCCACCTCCTCTTCAAAGGGCAGCATGTACTCATCTACTGGACCTGACACACACACACACACACACACACACACACACTCAGTATGGCTGTACCTATACTGTCACGCTAGCCATCGCTGTTATCCTAGAAACTGCGTGTGTGTGTGCGTGCATGCGTGCGTGCGTGCGTGCGTGCGTGCGTGCTACCTGCAGCCTTGCAGCGTGACAGTAGCTCCCACAGCACCAGTCCCAAAGCGTACATGTCAATACGCAGGAAGGAATCTCTCTGGAAGTTTATGGCTCCTTCTAGAACCTCGGGAGCCATGTAGCGCCGTGTCCCCACCTGCACGCACGCACACACACACACAGTTTCATCATCATTCACTATCATCGTTCTTATAAGCTAGTGTCTAGGTGAGACACAAGTAGTGAGGTGTCTGATGTCAACGAGAGAGGAGAGAGCCTCCTATTGGCCCATGTACTGTCCATACACTGACATCACACATGACCTACATACTACTACACCTACCCACTATAAAGTAGACATGTTTAAATCATTGAACTAATACAATGTATGTGCACAGTGTAGGGATAGAACACCATACCACATCTCTCTCTCTCTCTCTCCCTCTCCCTCCCTACCTCTCTCTATCCTTCCCTCTCTCTCCCTCTCCCTCCTTCTCTCCCTCTCTCCCTCTCTCATCAAATCAAGTCAATTATATTTATTTATATAGCACATTTAAAAACAACCAAAAGTGACCAAAGTGCTGTACAGAGCAAGGCAAGAAAATTCAATAAAATACAACATACAACAACAATTAAAACATAAAACAAACAAGCACGTGTCTCAAGACCTAGTTGAATGCCAATGAGTATAAATGAGTTTTAAGATGAGACTTAAACGTATCAATGGTAATAGATGATCTAATAGCAAGGGGAAGACTATTCCACAGTCTCG
>JAODUK010004673.1:0-10676 GCA_027564635.1 Typhlichthys eigenmanni
CACAGAGAGAGAGAGAGAGAGAGAGAGAGAGAGAGAGAGAGAGAGAGAGAGAGAGAGAGAGAGCACAATGTGCTTCTATAGGTCATCCAGTTTGACAGAGAAGAGGCTCAGATCACTGGTGGATGACAGTTTTCTGGGACGGGATTATAGAACTGCCAGTGAATCACAAGGGTTCAGATATGGGCCACTGTTCTCACTGACAGTGTGTTCATTTTTCACATGTCACTCTCTCACTCTCACTTTCTATATCTCTATTGCTCTCTATTGTGCTATATGGGTTTAGATACCAGCAGACTGGTGGCCTATAGAAAGAAGTCAGCATGCACAACTGGGGTTTGTGTGTCTGATATATCAGTTTGTCAGGGCAGTCACATTTTACTTAAGCAGTTTTCCACAAGTCTATAACATCACATTTCCAGGAAACATTAAAGCAAAATCCACGGGTTTATTTAAAGTACTAGACCTTCTCTGTATATTCACTTAAGGAGAAACTATCACTTTCCATATTGTTGTAGAGCACTGTCACATATAGCCTAAGCCTACCATGAAAACGTTTTCCTCTCTGCTGGAAAGTTGAAAACACATAATTATTTAAGGCTTCTTCAGCCAAAGTACAGGCCACTCGTCGCCACCATTGAGACTTGATATTATAGAATATGTCAAGTCTCTAATAAATAAC
Source organism: Typhlichthys eigenmanni (assembly GCA_027564635.1). Lineage (NCBI taxonomy): Eukaryota > Metazoa > Chordata > Actinopteri > Percopsiformes > Amblyopsidae > Typhlichthys > Typhlichthys eigenmanni. Next base: position 680 of record JAODUK010004673.1, read on the forward strand.
TTTGGGCCCTGAACACACCTAAACCCCCACGGCTGACGCTCAGCCGAGCTCATTTGGACAAAGTGAAGCAGGGGGAGGGAAGAGAAGATCGGTCCAGCCAGGGATCATCCTCGCCCTGACGTAAGCACGTTTTAATAGTTGCTCGTGTCCCGTCCGGAGACTGCGGTGCGTGGATAAGAAATCGAGAGGTGAAGGATGCTGGACTGTCATAAGGAGCGTCGTGTTTTGGTTTTAACACGGGACTAATTCTGGATTCAATGCATTTGCAATTCTTAACTAGTGATGAGTTGGCTCCTGTTATGGATTCTAATAGCAGCCGGGATTCAACAGGTGAGACTATTTTTGGCTAGTCTATCCTAGATGCCGTCTTTATCATGCTGTATGCTTGATTAGCTGATTGGTCTAATATGTCTAATAGTCTATTATAGACGTTATACACTAAATATGCAAGTATAGCTGTAACATTTTCTGTCAGTTTGTGAGATGTAAATAGACATTGTCTAAATTAGTTTTACGTTATACTGGCGTATAGACATATTTCACGTAGCCTACCAGTCTCATGTCTCCAAATTAAAGACATGGGATGCGACAATTCGGTAAAACGTCAATGTGATGTGTGCAGTGCAGTCGACCACTGACTGGACTGAAGATCTTTTTTCTACCTCGGGTGCCCCCGTGTGGTTGTTTGAGAACTAGCACTTAAGACTTGTACATTTAAGTAAGCAAAAGAGCAACAAAAGCATGGCTGCTTGAGGTCACATGAAGACTGGCGGTTAAGGCGATGTTATTTCGATTGTGGGCTGCTTTGACAATGTACATTTGATCTTACATTTATAGTAGCAGGACAATACATGCTGTTTGTCCGTTTGCCACTTGTATGATTGTATCCAAGTTTTGACAATAGCAATGACAACAGCAAAGCATCTGTCGAATAATCAAATGAATAGGCAGTAGCTAATATTGATTGACTGTTATGTTAGGTTTATACACCTCTTTCTGCTCTCTTTGACGTGGTGGCATACTTTGTTTTGTTGTATAGGCCAACTACTACTTCCAATCCATTTCTAATCAATTTATCTACATTAGTGTCTTCATCATGCACTTAGGCCTATGTATTATGATGATGATGATGATGATGATGATGATGGTGGTGGTGAACATGCTACAAGAATAACATCAGAGAAATGACACTTAACGATTAGGCTTGTTTTCTCACTGTTAGTTATGGCGTATGTGCTCATTTCAGAATGTTATTTACATGAGATTAAAGAGTGAAATGAGTTTGATGACTGGGAGACTTATATCTTAGTATCTTAAAGGACAGACAAATAATGAAGTTCTCCACCAATAGATAGGCATCCACTGTGGTATATGAACATTTTTACACACAGAAGCAGATGCTGATGCGTTGCTGAATGATGAATACCGCAGATAGGCATTAAAGTCATGAAACTCCTTTTCACATTGCTCCTAAGAGCTCTGTGTCCTCAGGTAAAACAAGCACTATCATTTGGGTCCAATAACAATGTTTGTTGTTATACTCATTCCTGAACAAAATAAATCTCAGTGCGTGCTCTTGACAAAAGGCTTGCTTTGGGCTTTTACCATTTGGCACAAAATATATTACAGCTAAATCTATGTTATATATGGTTTTAGATAAATATGTATTGCACAACCACACTTGACATTGCCTAGCCAGTCGGTGGCTCCACTTTCTGCCACTAGATGTCATATTAGGAAAACCAGCATCTCAAACCAAATCAAATGCTGCATTGGCCACACACGCACACACGTGTACACACACACACACACACACACACACACACACACACGCACACACACACGCACTCACGCACGCACGTACATGCACTAGCATGCTTGTGCCGGCGGCCCAGCTATGAGAAGAGCTGGGATTACAACACAATACGCAAACAGTGATGCCATTCTCTGCTGAGGACACATTTCTATATCTTAAACCTAAATAGTTGTTTACTGCTATGTTAATGGTTAAAATATTGTACATAACATCTGCCACACAGTCATTTGGCCAGGTTAATGGCAAACTGAAGCAGGGTAACCATAATACCATTAGGGTGTATTTACAATAGAGAATTAGGCCTAAATGCTCTTGCAGTAGATATAGCAGTGCCATTTTATTGAATATTGTAGCAAACATAATCTCTTCCTACGGCTGACTCCTAATATTTAGCATTATATCCTTGGTTCAGATGATCATGCAGGACATCAGTTATGACCTATCCAGTATGAAACATACGTCTGTCTTATTGACACAGCCTTCACCGTACTCTCTACAGGCCCACTCCCAGAATTCCATTGCCATGCCGACCGCTGCAGCCACGCAGCTGACAACTACGGAGCTGTACAACCGCACGCAGTACTGCAAATGGCCGTGCCAGTGTCCCAAGAGGCCCCCATCCTGTGCGCCGGGGGTGAGCCTGCTCATGGACGGCTGCGACTGCTGCAAGACGTGCGCGCGGCAGGTGGGCGAGACGTGCAACGAGGCGGACACCTGCGACCACCACAAGGGACTGTACTGCGACTACAGCTCGGACAAGCCTAGGTACGAAAAAGGAGTGTGTGCATGTAAGTGTCCCCCACACACCCAAACCTACAGTATACACAGGGCGAGGCAGTGTTAGCGCTAGCTACATTTAGCCGAGGGGGGTTCCAAATTAATTTTGTTCATTTGGGATTAAAGGTGAAAGATTGTTGATATTTGAATTTAATCAAAACAAAACACTTCTCCCTGCAATTCCATAAGGCAGTGTTTCCCAACCCTGGTCCCGGAGACCCCCCCACACACACACACACACACACACAATCAATGCCAAAGCTAGGATAGTGTTGGTGTATGTATGGTGCGGTCTGCACCACTATGCCATGACTGTTTAGCAACACCAGGTTCATTTTTCAGTATGCACGCAGACCGGCCTGCTATTGAACCGTGAGGATCTTAAAATCACTTAACGCACCTTTAATGTCACATTAGTGGGATGTACTGGTTGTGAAACAGTAACAGAGAGAACAGTGATGTTTTATAAACAGCCTTGTCACTTGTCATTGTCAAATGACGATAGCGTTTCAATGTCACCCGTCCGTAAAACGCCCGTGTCGTCCATCTGGGCCAGATATGGTGGGCACGGGATGCGAACACGACGGCGTGATCTACCGCAACGGACAGAGCTTCAAGCCCAGCTGTAAATACCAGTGTGTGTGTGTGAACGGGGCCATCGGCTGCGTGGCTCTGTGCTCTGAGTCCCAGCCTCCCCGGGTCTGGTGCCAAACCCCACGGCGGGTAAAGCTGCGGGGGCAGTGCTGCGAGCAGTGGATATGTGATGAGCCCAGCAGGGGGCGCAAGACGGCACTGCGGCATGCTGTAGAAGGTTGGACACCTTCACTTCACTAGTGCTTACACTTTGAGTGCATCTATTCCGACTGAACGTTATACATGAGACAATGTACTTACTATACTTAAGGCAATAGTGTGTAACATCTAGTTTTATTGCATTTAAAAAATGTTTTAGTGAGGGTATTTCCATATATAGTGTAACAAATTACCATGATGCACATTTATCCAGAAACGTACAGGGTACAAACCCTCTTGTCTAGCTGTTTGACACCTAAACCACTAGACTATCTTGCTGCCTAACAACATTAGCATTTAGCTAATCCCACATTTCCAAAGGGCTACTTTCAAGAGGAGCTGTACAGCATTGTGTTTGCATTTGAATGCATGTGCATGGATGCACCCCTATTTGTCCCCTTTGTTGTGTGTGTGGCGTAGAGGCACCTTAGAATAGTTTTGTTTTGCCAGTGCCCTGATATTATGCTCTACGCTTTTATTGTTAGCCTGTACGTCAGGGAAACTATAAGAAGCCAACACTAAGATCACTCTTTTTCTTAGAAAGCCTGTGTTTTCGGCTATAAATCCTGTTTAAGATGATGGATGATAATCCCTCTGCCTTAACTGTTTTGGACAGATGAGAGATAGAGGAGGTGTCTTTAAAATATGTTCCAGAGTTCAATGAGCCATTTTAATTATATACTGTACAGGATAAGGATGTCTCCGCTAGTACTATATGTTCTAGTCAATAGTGGCCAGTGGCCATGGTGCCAAGAGCAGAAAGAATGTGGACGAGGATCTCTTCATTTTGGAAAGATTTATAAAAAACAGAAGTCAAATACTAATACAAATAGTTTGAAACAGAATGGGGGCCGATGGTATTTTACCACTTCATCCTAACCAGATTTACAGGGTTTCTAACTTTCACAGCTGACGTGATAATTGGTAAAAATAAAAAAATAAAAATGATGAAGATTGACCGAAACAGCTCTATTTGTTGGCGTGAGATGCATTGAAGTCAATGGAAATCTTTTTTCATGCTGGCGTATGACAGTACATAAATGGGTGTGGCACACGCCACATGTATAAGAGTTGTCAACCCTGTAAAACGTGGAGGTCGTTCATTGTTTATCTTAATATGAACATGTGGTGGTTAAGACATAGATACTGCATACGGCTGACCTTCAGGAACACTTTATTGTTATTGTTGCCGTTTTCTATGGTCCCCCATGTCCCTCAATAAAATCTTCTGTTTATGTTTTTCACTATGTTTTTTTATCAATATTGCTCATACCTATAGAGGAGTGAACAGATGAACTCTCTGCTGACCCAAATGCCTGTTCTGCTTCAGCGCTCCCAGCGGAGAGCAGGAGTTGGCACAAGAACTGCATCGCCCAGACCACATCATGGAGCCCCTGCTCCAAGACCTGTGGCCGAGGTCTGTCCATGAGGATTTCTAATGCCAATGACCAGTGTGAGCTGGTCAAGGAGTCTCGCCTTTGCACCCTCCGTCCCTGTGAGGTGGACATCACCAAGCACATCAAGGTAGATAGGAGTGTTAGGCCACACATGTACATTAGGCCTGGCACTACTTTACTGAGGGATTTAATGAATAGGTAGGTGTCAGTTTGCAAACTGGGATTGTAACGGTCTTAAAAATGTAATGTTAATGCCTTTTAAAACATAAGTAAAACATGTTATACTTGTAGGTCAATTACACACACACGCACACACACACGCACGCACACACACAGAGAAAACCAGAAAAATAACACCGTTGCCACATGACCGACCTCACATCACATGATACCAAGTTATACATTAGTTTGAATGAGTTACTATAAAACCCTGGGAACAAAGATACAAACGCACACACAGTGCTGATGTAAGTAGCCCGCGCATTAGCTTGTGTGTGCTACTATGATAATGAAATTATGATATGATAACTGTGATCATGAAATATGAAGCCAGTGTTGGCTGTAGTTCATATAATATGTTTACAATAAGCCTTCAGAACAGGTCAGCTGCAGTGTTTGTGTTGAAAATGCACACTCTTGACCAAGGCATTCAACCTAGAATTACCTTTTTTTGTTGTATTGTTTGCTGTGTCTCTGTAGCTTTGTATAAAGTGTCCTCAGGTCCCATGTAAGGCGCTATAAAAATATAAGTTATTATTATTATTATTACTACTTGTATTAAACACCTGCGTTTCCCTCCCTTACTTAGCCAGGGAAGAAATGTCTGAACATCTACAGAGAAGACCAGCCAGCGAACCTCACCATCTCTGGCTGCGTCAGCAGGAAGCAGTTCAGGCCCAAGTACTGCGGCGTGTGCACGGACGAACGCTGCTGCATCCCCTACAAGTCCAAGACCATTGACGTGGAGTTTGAGTGTCCCAACGGAACAGGCTTCACATGGCAGATGATGTGGGTGCAAGCCTGCTTCTGCAACCTCAGCTGCAAAAACCCAAATGACATCTTTGCCGAGCTGAAGAGTTATTATAGTTACTCTGAGATAATGAACTAAGGCTCACACTCTAGCCATGTACAATTATTGTTTTGGTTCTCCCCATCTTACAAATTTAACTAAAAGTAGCATTATGAAAATATTTGTTTCTGTATCTAATATACTGTATATGTTTCGCACAAGGAATGTTTGTTAGGAATTTTCCCTATTGTAAGAATGTGTAAATATGAAATATATTTGTTTACAGAATGGATTTACAGGCATAAATTTACAGGCATCCATTTTGAGGAATATTTTAAAACATTTTAAGAAAATAAAAATAGCCTGTCTGCAAACTTTTTAAATATTCAGTACTTAATTTATTAATACACGTCTTGCATTATAAATGACTAAAATAAGTTCATTTATTTTTATATGTACAGTAAACTATTGTTCATCTAAATGCTTCAGAATGACAAGTGTTTACCATGTCAGATGCAGGTTTGCTAGTGTCACATCATAAAATATTATGAAATTGTCATGTGCTATTAGACCAAATAACATTCTACTTTAGAGTTGAAGTTTTTTTTGTCTTAAGTTTTTTCTACATTCAAATAAAATGATGACACAACCAGGGAACGTCAGTTACACATTTTTTATTGTCTTGTTAAAAATAAATACAGTATGCCATTTAAATGCCTTTCTACAGCATTAGGGCAGTTATCATCTTTACAAAGCTGTGCTGCGTTCTACAAAGCAAATGCTGTAGTGCAAGAAAATAGGAGAGTACAACGTGATAAGTTAAATCATTTTATCCTGGTGGACCTCACTTTACTTACCCATAAATGATCCACAACCACAATATAAGCATCACGTCTGTAAAGTGAACAATTTCATGGCACGTCTTTGTTCTATTGTGCTTGATTGCATAGAAATAATCATACAAGAATCCTGTTGGTCTGAAATCAATATCAGTTAATAAAGCATACAATGCAAACACTATTATACTTGCGGTGTCATTGTGTCTTGATTCATGCTATGAACCATGTTTCTTTAATGGAACATAAAAAACATTTTAAAAAAAAGCTAATGAATAAAAGTTATGAAATCATGATTCGAGGAAGATCAATAGGTGTTGATGTTACAAAATGCAATATAGAACTTCTACAATATTGTGATAATTTATAAGGATTTAGAAAGCTTTAAGAAAAGATAATGAATAGATCCCAAAACACAAGTCAAGAATATTAGATGCTGTACATACTTTATATTTAAATGATGTCCCTTCATTGCAAAGATATGAAAAATGTGCAGAACACTGCCACATGTATTTTCTTCCTTCCTTTCTCCACATCTACAACTATGCACCTCCATACAAATAAAACCTTCAGGTAGTTGATAAAAAAAATAATACAGCAAGGGGAAAAAAAAAGAAGCAATTTACAGTCAAGATAGTTATTTTTTAGAAAGATGTGTCAACGTGACAAACACCACTGACAGAAATCAGAGAAGGTAATTCAAACAACTGCAAAATTATATATTAAAGAGATCAAATGTACACAATGCTGTACTCGACCACAGCTGTCTCCCAACATTCTCCATTGTGGTATCCTAAATGCTGCGTTGCCTCTAACCGATCATTGAAGAGACCATTATAAATGGGTCTGCTCAAGGATGTCTTTTTTTGAGTTCCTGTTCACACAATTCATTCAGCGATGGTCATAGGCATGTGGTTTGACATACCCTTATACTGTACGTTTCCATTTTACAATTCTTTGGCATATAACCTTTATTTAACAACTGGAGCAAAGGCCCAATGCATTTGATAGTTCTTAAGCAGGTGCTTATGTGCGTCATTCTCCACCTGTGTTCTGCTGTATGTGCGTATGTATGCGCGTTCCTGTGCGTCCGCTAGCAGTTAGAGGCAGCGCAGCAAGATCATAGCTGTCTGGGTTACAGGGGATTCGCCTAGCAGGACACTTCAGCGGACTTGAGAACGCCCTGGTCTACGCCGCTGTTGGCTGTGCCGTCCACGGTGTCCGTGTGCGACCGGCCGCGCTGGTTGTCGGTGTGACTGCGGCTGCGGCCCTCGTTGGTGTGGGACCGGGACCGGTTGCCCTCGTTGGTGTGGGACCGCGACCGGTTGCCCTCGAAGGAGGTGACGCTGGAGCCGGAGGCCGTACGAGAGCGTACCAGTCTGGTCATGCTGGCGGACGGCACTGAGGAAGCACGGTGTAGTCAGAGTTAAATGAAGGAAACACTGGGGTAGCTTGACGCAGCTATGTCAAATCAAACGGTATTTCAGGTGATGTTCACACGATCACAGTTGCCTTCTTACAGCAGCTAAAACACATGCATCTCTTTGCATTCTACATGTTCCCCTGACAATAGGGTAATTTACCGACAAACTGATGTAAACAGGCCTCAAGGGAATGATGTGTAATCTATAAAGGTGTTCCTCATACTGCCACAAGGTGGCAGATTATACCGCTTCTAGGTATTCATGGTATGTAGGGCGACAGGATAAAACATCAGGTGGGCACAATAAAACATTTGATCTGTCCTTACTGACACTTAACAACGCTGAACATCGGAGCAAGGAACAAACATATCTGGTGTAAAATACTTACTGTATCCCATGCCCTGAATAAAGTACTTGAACGCTTCTGTCAGTTTGCCTGGCTGTACAATGAGGAAACACAAACAAGAGATAATCAGTCCTCCTGTCACATACATCGTTTACATGTGTTCTACCCGCCCACTTAGCAAGGGTGCCCGAGATATGACAGTTGCTATGAACAGGTGTAATTGGGATTAAAACCCAACCCGTGTGGCCCTGGTCTCTTGATAATGCGCTTAATGCATCATCAACTGCCCCACCTGACTGTTTCAGTGATTATCCACCCTTCCCAAAAGCTTCTCTAAATGGACGTTAAGTATGCTAACAGCTCTGAGCTCTTCACACACCTGGTCAACCTGTGGAAGGCCTCCACAATCAGCCATCTGTAAAGAAGGGGAAATTCAGAGAGGGCATTAGCATTTAGCGAATCAGCACTTGTCCATTCACACGTCAACACCGCCGCCCGCTCGTCCATTAGACTCCACGACACCCATTTGAACGGCCATTCCCAGGAACAACCTGGTCCCTTCGGCCGCTGTTCCACTCGTTCCTGGACAATTAGGCACGACAGGCCTGGCACATTATAGACTTAACAGACGCCCGTTTTGCGTCAAGTACAAATATTAAGTAGGTCAGTGGCAGCAGTTTGTACCCTCTGAGGCAATGTGCCCTAGCCGCCCTATTACTAGTTAATATGTCACCAGGTAAACGCTGAGCCACTGGGATCTTATCAGCAGACGGCTATTAATATCTGAACTAGGGAGTGGGATAAGGCCGAGGGGACAAACCAAGATGGCGCGTTCTCTCACCTTAAGCAGTGTAGTCTTTGTTGGGTCAAGCTTGGTGTTGCACTCCACCTGTTTGTACACAGATAATAATTAAACTTTACTATACCATCAAAGTAACTATGTTACCTATTAATTGTATTACTTGCAATTGATAGTGATGCAATGAATTACAAGTGCAATTTACTTGATATACATGATAGCACAAGATACTTGTGTTGTTAATCATAATATAAGCTACAATAATAATGTTCTCTATCTTTTGACAACAAGTCTATCAATGTCATAATGCTGCGTCTTTTCTTGTTACTGGATTAAAAAACTACCGTCTTGTTTTTGTGTTATTCCATTTCGGTTCCCAAGTGTTTCATCTAGAGAATATCTGAAATGGCTCACCGAGAATGCCAATAAGAAAAGGTGAGCAATTTAATTAATCATTAGCATAACTGCTTACCACAGCGTCAACAGCAGGAGAGCTGTCCCCGACAACCAGAAGAGACGGGCACCTAAAACGTTGAACAAAGCAAATTAGGTGCCACCAAACATCCGGACAACTTTCTAGACTCTAGCACAACATCAACCCCTCGTTGCCTTTTTGCCTACTTGAGTGTTCGGGCGTTTATGGCGCTGGATGGAACAGGTCTTTCAATCTCTAGGTCCCTCCGGCTGTAGAAACGAATACAGTATAGTTAGTATACAGAGTATCATGCAGTGGTGGGCCGTCAGGGCCAGCAAGGCCTTCTCTGCTGGCCTAACATAAATCATGATCATAATTTGATAAAA
>JAODUK010004674.1:0-10676 GCA_027564635.1 Typhlichthys eigenmanni
CTCCCGCACCTGTTTCTGGTTGAGTGGTTGTGCTCTCCCTTTATTAGTTGTCTTTTGTGTTCCAACCCTTGCGGGTTTTTCTTGTAGCAACGCTAAGGTTAAGCTTTTCTGTTCAAACAACCCTGTGTGGCTGTGTTCTGTATAGCTTTGTTTTGTATTCAATTCCTTGGTTTTGTATTTTTGTGTTTGTTGTTACCGACCGCTCACAGTAGCCATTACATTTTCTGATTAAAATGTAGTTGATTTTAGGTTATTTTTCAACTTTATTATACAAATTCTCTGAGTATACTCTGTGGTGTATTCTCTATGGTGATCTCTAATTATTGTTTTTGTAGAAAGTATTCTTTTCTTTGACTGCTGTCCGGAATAGAGAAACACCTTTTTACAAATACAAATCCAGCATTTATGTGATTTGCTGATCCTTGGAGATTGCCATTGTCAACACGTGCAGCTCCAAGCTGTAATTTGGTTTCATTTACCAGCAGCTGTGTTTTTGTCAACATTCTTTTAGTATGGCCACTATGATGGTACACTGTGCTGTGACAATGCAAGCTTTATTTATCACAAGGATCTTAACAAGGAAGTATCCTAGTTGAATTAATGTACAGAGATGCATTGTTTTATTATTTACTTTCCCAAGTGGACGTACTTCTGCTAGAATATGGCATGTCATTGCCCTTTACACGTATTTTGATCAGTGACTATCAATGTGGGGGGTTGGATGCTATTATATTATTATGCTTTTAGGGTTTGCTTTTAAAAGGTAATAATTAGTGAGTCCTATGCAAACATATTTAGGGGTTTGTGCAGTATCTCAAACAATTCTCTATATAGATAGACCAATAGGAATTTATTTATTTTTTCTAATATTTTGTGTATTAGGATTAATAACTGCAATGTACTGTAATGATATTGTCACACCTAGGTCCGGGGGTGTGTCTAGGCTCCCTCTCCGCCGGCGCGCTGCCACGTCGGTTCGCTAACCACCGCCCAATGCATCGTGGCAGCCCTTCCCCTCCCTGTCTCTGCACCTGTTTTGAGTTGACTACTCACCCACGAGTATTTAGTGATTGTTTGGTTGTTTCTTTTTTCGTGGGTTATTGTATCTGATCTGTTTTTTTATTAAACCACTGTTTCGTTTATCACGCCTTTTGTCGTTGCTAAACGTTACAGATATCACTTACTGTAGCATTTTTAAAATCACATTTGTTTCATCTATGTTCCAATTTAACCCTGCTAATATAATTTATGTACAGTAGCCTATGGTATAGGTTTGCAGGACTAGCAATGTACCAATATATACCTACAGTATATACAGTATCTACCAATTTAGCAATATAGTATATATAGTATTATATATATAATATAGTATTTATATTAATATAGTAAATCTTTCATTACAATGGTATGAAACACAGACTAAATTATATCCTAGCTAGTATTCACCTAGTGTCTGCCCACAATACAATTGTTTGTAGGTGAGCTTCAGCTTTATAAGACAGACATATCTATAAAGGAGTTGTGCCAAACACTGCACCCGGCACATCCATTGCCTACCCCGCAGGCCATCCAGGGCTCAAACGGCATAGCTTATATCCCTTAAAAAGGCTTTTTGTTATAAACAGCAAGCTGTACCCTGGCACCGATAATGAATAATAAATGCATAGGAGAGTATGCATGCAGTCCTGATTTATTTTGCTCTCTTTGAAGCTTGTCTGAATGCTACAACAGTGCTGTGCTTGGCCTTTTAAGGGAGTGCAGACACTGAAAGGAGTGAGCACTAAAGACAGTTAATGATCATGCACAAACATACACAGCAGCACAAACAGCAAATCAGTCAGTAGGTGGGGACACCATTATCGGTACAACCTTACCTCTTCTATTAAACATATCTGTTTGGTTCCGGTCCTGGCTTCAGTAGACAGATTGTGGATTGTGTACCTGGCCTGGCTCAGCCCGCAGAACAGCACCGCCATGACACCTGGCAGATGTATTGTGTTATGTAAAGCACTACACACAACCATACAGACATACTGTAGATGTTTCATGTCATCTGAAATCCATCTGGCAGCATTTAAAAACACACTTTCAAACTAAATTGACTTCAAAACTTTACTATATTAGCAATATTTGAAATATCAAAATGTAATTTAGCATGATGAGCTGATAAGTGGGCAGGATTTCTGTATAGAAAAAATACAACAATTGAAATGTAACAAGAAAAACACCATAAGGGAGAGTATCTGTGAGAAAGTCAATGCCGTAGGTAAAACAAAAAGGATCTCATAATAAATTAAACTATGGCAAGACTTAACCTTCATGTTTGGTGTCTGTGAGACGAGACCCCATATATGAATGTGCATAATTGCTGTAATCAACCTCAATGTGGTATGTGTTCATGTACATTTTGTGCAGCACCCTCTCTGTTAAGAGAAAGTTTATTTGAGCAGATGTGCACTATATTTAACTAAATGAACAACAAAGCACTATTGACAAAATGTATTATAAATACAAGCTCGGTACATTACAATTACTTTACTTCCAGAACCATACGCTCTGTCGCTTCCCTCTCTAATGATCTCTGAAAACTTTTTTTTTTTTACATTGTAAAACAAATCATTTTGGTTCATCCTCCTAAGTCAGATAAAGTGAAGGCACATTTTGCATTTATAATATGAAACGGCAATAAATCAAATGTGTTGAACATGTGGAGGAGTTAGTTTCTGGATTAGATCATGCTATCTGACAGGGTGACTGATATAAACAGCAATATTTGTTTTGTTACTCACACAAATCATAGTGAAAACTAAATCAATGTACATTCTAGAACAGAGGTCAGTAATAAGCGGAACTCAGTCCAGGTCCGGACCCAGACACCATCCTATCCGGACCTAGAACTGATAAATTATTACATTTTAGTGTTTCTACGTTACTGGTCTTCAGTTCCGGCATCTGGGACTGTGGCAATTATTATAAGCGATAATGTGAAGTGCAACCCAGTCTACAACCTATATAATTTAAGCCCCTCGTGAACAGCCTCCTCTGTCAGTGAGTTTGTCTGGTGCGCACCAGTGGTCACTGTTGTGTAAAAGAGGCTTGTACATTGAATTGTTTTGTGCTGTAGTCACAGTAGACTTCATTGTACAGCATGAGAGGTTCGGAGGCCTGTGGACCTCATGATGATGTGGTCCTGATGGCCTCATCGGTCCGTGACCTCCAGCACTCACCGAATCGGTTCGCAGCCGAGTGTAAATCGGCTGGAATGAGAATTAGCACCGCTAAATCTGAATCCATGGTTCTCAGCAGGAAACAGATGGAGTGCCTACTCCGGGTAGGGAATCAGCCCTTACCCAAGTGAAGGAGTTCAAGTACCTCAAGGTCTTGTTCGCGACTGAGGGGACATTGGAGTGGAAGATTGGCCAGAGAGCAGTAGGAGCGGTAATACAATCGCTTTACCGCATCGGTGTGACGAAAAGAGCTGAGCCAAAGGCCAGAGGCAAAGCTCTCGATCTACTGGGCAATTTTTGTTCCTACCCTTACCTATGGTCATGAAGGGTGGGTCATGACCGAAAGAACGAGACCACGGGTACAAGCGACCGAAATGGGTTTTCTCAGGAGGGTGGCGTGTGTCTTCCTTAGAGATAGGGTGAGATGCTCGGCCATCCGTGAGGAACTCAAGAGTAGAGACGCTGCTCCTTTGCATCGAAAGGAGCCAGTTGAGGTGGTACGGGCATCTAGTAAGGATGCCCCCTGGGCACCTCCCTAGGGAGGTGTCCCAGGCACATCCAGCTGGCAGGAGGCCTCGGGGGAAGACCCAGGACTAGGTGGAGAGATTATATCTCCACACTGGCCTAGGAACGCCAGCTCTGACTGGGGGATCCCAGTCAGAGCTTGCTAATGTGGCTCGGGAAAGAGAAGTTTGGGGTCCCCTGCTGGAGCTGCTGCCCCCACGACCAGACTCAATCAATGCTGTGGGTTTGATTCACGAAAAGCCTATCAGTCTAGTCTAGTCTATTCACTAGACTATGCTTGAAAGGCTCAAGCTCAGTCGACTCCCAACCTAAAAGGTTGTGGGTTTTATCTTGATTTTGAGGGCACACCTCTGCCATTTAAACATGGTTTTGCTCTGGCCAGTCATGTTGAGTCAACAAACACACATTGTAGGCATTACTTTCAGCAACATATAGAGCATATTGTTAGTTTTTTCTCATTGAAATACACTGAATACATTTTTTTGCCATATTCATTCAGGTAAATGGGTCCTAGGAACTACAAAAATGGCTACTGCCACTGATTCTCATTGATCAGTGGCAAGTAACTGTTACGTTTTTCCTCCCAAAATGTTACTTGACCCAACTTTAACCAGAAAAGCGGTTTGTTCAACCTCGTTTAACAAGGAAATGCTGGAATACAGATAAACAAATGGGTGTCTGGGGGAGCATTAATTAATATATTTCTGACCGCATTAAATAATGTGCTCTATCTATTAAGTGCAAGATAATGTAACGGGATGAGGTGAGCAGGCGCAGACAAACAAACACACTGATACATGAGAAAACAACCAAATAGAGAAATGTTATGAGGTTTGCAATAAACAAATAATAAACTAATAGTAAACAAATAAAACAACCCTAACATATCACCATGTACAGTATATGCCCGTTGTTTTTGCAACACAACAGGTGCAAAAAATGAACAAGTGATTGGTGAATGAGGTCTTATGTGTTAATGTATGGATGGCTGCAGGCCTGTGGTTAGCATGAGGTGATAAGGTAATTACAAAACTCTTGCTAAAATGCAGAATTGTTGGTATGTACACTCTTTTCTAAGATCTCAGCCTGAAAATCTTGTAATGTATGGCGAAGGAGAGACCTCAAAGTAACAAATCTTGACACATTAGGGCTGGACATGGATTGTTTGCCTGTAAGGGTTCTCTTAAAGACAAATAATCTACTCCAAGAAACAATGCTCTTTTGTGTTGTGTCATCCTAGCAGTAGCATAGCATCCCAACCCTGTAAAACACCCTATGTCCACCCCCTTGGTTTTGGCCCATTCCCTCCAGCTGTACAAACAGCTCAAGTACGTACGGTATGTATAGTGCCATGTCTAACCCAGTTCTGGTATCCTCCCCAGCCACTGGAAACACCATGTTGTGGTGAAGGAAAACACATAATGATCCTTTTTCAGAGGGCCATACTGAACAGAAAACAGACAAATGGGATGGAAATGCCAAAAGAAAGAAAAAAGAGAATTTGAGACAAAGGAATGCAAAAATAAATAGAATGAATGTAGGGGATGGGAAAGCTTATAGGGACCCCGCTGTTAAAGCTGTGGGCTTGGCTGGGAGAGAGAGTTTGAATTTGAAACACAGCATGAAAGGCAGGCAGGTCCCCTGGCAGGACATGCGTGCTTTGTTGCGGGAATTCACTTTTAGCCTCGCCGTTGCTCTTACTCTTACTTTGACTCAATAAGAATGTACAATGACCAGTGTGAGCAGCGCATTGCCCTCTACACAGCCAAGACAAATACTGCACCAGTCCATTGCACTTCCTCCCAAGTTCCACTCATTTCCTATCCTCGCTGCATCCACCATTGATGCTATTCTGCAGGCTCTAATAAACCATGTCTCGGCAACAAACCTCAATAAACAAACATTAGTGTAGGTCAACATTCCCCTCCAGTGTTTACATGAAGCTGGCAAGAGGTCACACGTCATCCACCATCCTCCCATAGGACGTCAGCCAGAGGGAACACCTGGGCACATGGCAGCAGAGATGCCTACCGCCATGACCAGTTGTGAGAGGCACATGATTAATGATACCCCTCACTAGCAAGCTGCTAGTCTCAGGGTCATTAGGCGCAGCTTTGCTAAGCTCCATCACTAAGCAGAGACAAATGAGACTCACTTACCAGTGGACACTAGGGAGGACTGTCTTCATTCACTGGATGCCATGGCATGAGCTACTGCTTTGTCCTTAATGGGCCATTACATGACATGGAAAGGAGTGGCTGTCCAAAGACTGCCTTTCCAAAATCCAATTTTATGCGTTGAATTAGAGCTGATTCACTTCATCTTTCATAATCTAATACAGAAGTGCAAGATATATGGTGTGGTAGTGGCTTCATAACACTATATATATTCACTAGTTTCCTGTGAAAAACTGGACAACATGCTCACTGCGCATGCCCACAGAGAAGAACTACACTAGTCACACAAAAAGCAGCGCAATGAGCATGTCTTGACACATACAGTATGCAAATAAAGTACCCTAACCCTAGAGGTTAGGGTAGGTTAGGGTATGTTGTACCCTAACCCTAACTACCACATCTTCTTTCGTTGCTACTGGGATTAGAGCTAACTATGCTTCAACTGAGCATTGTTTTTAACATGAATAGCACCTTTATACCTGCCATGCTACCTGCTATAAAATAAGTTGCTATCTTACAAACTGGCATGACCTGAAAGCATATGCTGTACAGTACTCACCCACTCAATAAATGACTGACAACCTATAATAGTTCTGCCATTTATGGCAGGTTTAAATGCGCAAAGGCCATGAAACGTCTGTGAAGCGTACATTAGTTTGCTTTATATTGTGGTTTCCTCCCATACTGGGCTGTGTTTAATGGGCTTTACTTTATAGACTGGACACAGATTTGCCAGGCAAAGGTCAAGCTATTTAATTAAACAGCCTCATCCTCCTCCACTGGACAGAAGGAGCGCTGCCAAGAAGGAAGGGAGTTCTACTGAGTTAAATACCTATGACACATTCAGGTCAGTGTGAGCAACAATGATGTCATAAGCATATGTACATTACCATACATCTAGATTTCACTGTGTACATTATGAGTCCATTTCTCCAGAAGCTGTAAAACAACCGAGCAAGCTAAGACAGGTCAAATACGATACACACAACACTGCACAACATTTTTGACACTGTATAATGTAATGTACACTAATTTTGATGAGAATATACTGTATATTTCCCCATATTTCTTAAGTGAGCACGGCAGGAAATATAGCAAATTTTCTGACCATTTTCTGACAGACAAGCAGGTCATGCCACATCTAAATTGCCTGAGACTTGAGCATGGGGCACAAATGCTAATAAGGCTGGTTGCTGTCCCTTCTTAAGAAACGTGTAAATACAACAGTCTATGCCAGATGGACATATAAAATAGTCTACTTTATTAGGTTTGAACTGGAAGGATAGCTCCCTGTAAACTGGGGAAACAACTTAAAGTGTCCTCATTAGCTACACCATAATGCTGAGGACTATCATGAGGAACAAACAGTACTGTATATGTGTGTGTGAGAGAGAGAGAAAACACAGTCATTCTATTCGCAGGGCTGTGGAGTGAACTGGCTAGTGACTAGAGGCTTTGGAGGAACAGAGCTTGCCAATCAAACAGCTGTTACAGCAGGACAGAGCCTAACTGTCTGTGTGAAGGAACGCCCTGGGACAAGGTGCAGTGTTCACAGAGCGAGCCAACCTGCTCTCACCCCCACATCCATAGGGACAGGGCACCATCCAGACTACATGGACTTGGACAAGAAAACACAAAGGCAGACACACACAAGCAGCTAACAGTAATGACAAACATAACATAGAACGCATGCAGGAGCATGCTAAATCCCTCACCTGACAAACCTGTGGCCTCAGCCGACAGGAAGCTGCTCCGCGATAACAGGAAGTGAAGGGACACCTCCAGCAAAGGGCTCTGGCTCAGCCCACATAACTTGGTCAGGTGGTCAGGGACAGTCAAAGAAAAATACACCATCATAGCAATGCAACAAACACAGGCAGGCATAGGGTGAGTGCGCTGCTCAATGTTAATGCGTTCTACTGTATATGCATTAGAGATGTCAGTGATTAACCAGCTAATCATTAGGATTTTACTACTATACTGTAGGTAAAACAGTGTTAAAATCAATTGAAATAAGTCATTTTTCATTCGAAAATCATTGTATGAAACGGCCCCACCTGGCTTTGTTTACATCTTTCAACCACACACAACTGCATGCGTCTCACAACTGTGTGCACACGGCGGCTCTCCTCGGCACGTCGCCCCTCGCTGCCCTCGTCCGACGGTTCATGGACATCGCATGCTTTGCCGGGTTCCTGTTTGCGGATCTGATTGATGACCCTACACTTTCCCGAGTTTGCAACAACATAATCAACTTGCTTTGTTCACATCCTCCAACCACGCACCACTGGACGAGAGTGCGGGGTTGGACAAGCTGAAGGCTGAAAGCCAAATGTTAATGTACCTATCCTCCCTTGCTTTTAAACTCCCTGGCTCCTAACGTGTGATCATTTTATGTGACTATTTTCCCCTGCCAATATTACTGACCTCCCCATATCTGACCACAAAAAACACTTTATTTGAAATATCCGCTCAGTCTTCTTTATTTTATTCTTCACACATTTTTATTTGTATCTTGTATGTGTAATATGTTTGCTCCTGTTTTAGTCCAATGTATTTATATTATGTTACTTTGTATTTGTAATGTAAGATGTCCTTGAGTGTCTTGAAAGGCGTCCTTAAATAAAATGTATTACTATTATTATTATTATTACTACATACAATGCAACTCATCAATCAAAAGCCACGGTGAGCTGCAGTTGTATTGGAACCTTATGGTAAGCATGTCAGTAAGGGCTTAGTGACAATAGTAGATGTAATGTTTACTGTAGTTACACCAAGGGCTTACACAATTCATATTCCTGCAATACGGGCCCTTTTATTTGCATCCCAAAGTAAACAAACCAACAGAAAATAGGTTGTGCTCTCAAAGCTTGGAGATATTCGGTGTTAAGTTACACACAAGTTCTTAATGAGGTCATTTTTGGGGAATTTGCAGCCCATAACTCTATACAGATATCTGGCTTGTATTTCCACTATCCCTTGGCCCCTTTGACAAAAGATCTACTGCAAAAATTCACTCTCAATACAATATTCAGTGGAGATCATTCTGTGCTGACAGACTAGCATGTTCTACTAACTCTGTAAAAGTGAGTGCAGGTATACTTAATGTACAGTACAGGGGTCTTTGTTTGTTTGCATTCCAGCAGTTCATATCCATCCATCTGGGGTGTCTCATATTTACCTTCAAATGTACAGTATGTTGTGGTCAATGATGCGTGGTAAAGCTGCATATAACCACAAGGTTAAATGGTAATTCCAGACACAAACCAAGTGGTCCTTGAAGAAAACCCCTCCTGATTTAATAATTCTGTGGCATAAAAATATTACCAGATTGTGTTTACTGTCATCATGCACATGAATGTGTGGGGCTGAAACATAACCATGCCAGGCTGAAGGGCTAACAAGGTATGGTTAACAAGGGCAAAATAAAAGAAATGGCCACATTATGCTTGTTCTTGTCTCTGAATTGACTTGCCATAAGAGTCAAACTCTATCTCAAACCTCTCATGACATGGTCATTTATCACCCCAAAAGTCGAATTACTCAAAGACCAGAGAAAAGTACAGGACTGATTGATCACATCTCTATGGCGACAGAGGCTATTTATGTGGCAGGAGCACTTTAGGCTTAGCCCAGTAGGTGCTTTATTGATAAAGGTGGTACAGTGGAGGTTTGTTAAGGAAGCAATTACCCAGAGGATGTGAATGGATTGCTGGTTCATCATTTGGTTTGGGGGTGCTAGGAAGGAGGTGGGGAGGGGCACTGGAAAGGATATGAGGGCTGTGGCCACAGAGAAGGTGAACCCCAGGAGAACAGAGCCACCGAACACAACTAGAAAATGGCAGACGGAGAGGAAGAAGACCATGGTATTAAAGTTGTGTCCTCCACCCAAGGTGGTGATTGAGCTGTGAGACAAAACACACACGCAATCTTAAATACTACAAACACAAACTAGTAGGACTGGGCTGTGGACCTTTTGAGACAAAAGCATTCATTGTTTGTATACAACACACACTGTAGCTTCTGTTATGCAACAAAGAAAACGTGAGCAGCACAATCACAAAAAGAATAAAGACAGACAGATAGATATTACAACATTAGTGTATGAGTATTTCTTACAGCCCTGTAACCAGTAGAAATATGGCTTATGTATATTATCCTAATATATACCAGCGCAGTACAGCAGGTATACAATACATCCCCCTTCTTATTATGCTGAGCTAAGCCTTTGAGTACAGTTCATTGGAGTCATTCTTGGAGAACAGGTGGACAAATGGACCAACACATTTGTGGTGTGTGTCTTTGGACTTCACGATTAAGTGCAGGACCTCAAGATGCTAATCCTAGACTGTGCTGGGTGCCGCTAGGGCAGCCAGTCTAGTGGATGGCAGAGGGCACGTTAGCGCACGGCTCAGCTGTTGTGGGAGCTTGTTAAGAGCCCCGCGTGGCTCACTAATAAGAGCCGCCTCTGTCAAGTGACATGGCGAGGCATGGAGCCCAGTCATGCCACTGGGCCACTAACACAGCCCTGTCTGTCTACCTTCCTGGGGGTGTCGTGGCCACACACTTCCCCAGAGCTTCACCGCAACACAGCAGTCTGCATGCTCCCCATCCATCTGCCTGCCTGCGTGTGTGCGTGTGTGTGTGCGTGCGTAGATACAGGGGCCTATTGTGAGAGTATAAAATGTTACTTTATTTGTTATGCTTTAATTATCTGTTCTTCATTTTCATTCTATGATTTTGT
>JAODUK010004675.1:0-2500 GCA_027564635.1 Typhlichthys eigenmanni
ATTATATAGAGGAGACAGACCACTTAGAGAGTCCTCAATAGAACTCTATGGGAGAAGTACCAGAGACATTATATATATATATATATTATTTAGCTACCAAGTATAAGAACAACAGATTAGGTTTGAATCTCAGAATGTACATCCTCACTGAAAATAATGATGACCTGATGATTTCAGACTTTGATCCAGAAATAACATATTTCCATATTCCCCACAATAATACTGGCTCTGTACTTCAGATATGCTGCTGGAGAGGTATTAGGCAAATATTATTATTAGTTATAATCAAATATACAATAATAAACAAACAACATGACATGAATGGTTTGTGTTTATTTTCCACTCAGCAGGCTTCAATAGGGTGCTTGTCCTCCATTTAAAGCCTATCATCGTCAGGCCGACTGCTGTTGTGATTATTATGGGGTATGTGTTGAGCGGACATGCTCTGAGGGGTGCCTTGACAGAGGTCGTGTGGGAAGAGCTGTCGGCGATCCTCTCTAATCTAATATTAATGACAACTTTGAGAGATATTCATGTTCCAGGGAATGTTTAAGGCCGTCTAACACACTCAATATTTAATGGGAGATGCTAGAGGATCACAGCGAACACAACCTACAGAATATAGTCGCTAAGCAGGTGTTAGTGTCCGTGTTGTGCCACTGCCAGCCACTTTACTCACTCATTTTCTTCCATGTATAATAATATAGTAGAGGACTGCATTGGGTTTGGAAGGCAGGCTGATCCTTCAAAAGTCGTAACATTTTACTGGACCTGCATTTCATTTGTCCATAATATATGAGAGCCTACACGTACCGTTTGTTTACCGCTGTCATGGCAACCACATGAACTCTGAACTTAGTTACACAGGTTTGACTTCCCGGTACATAGCCCAAAAGTAGTTTATGAGTGGACACAAATGTGCTGGCTGGTGAAGTGATGTCTCTCTAATCTGTGTCTGACATTTTAATGTTAACACAGCAGTTTGAACATCAAACTCAATCAAACTGCTGAAACTCTGAGAGCTGGTCGACATAACACTGGACTCTTCTTCTAGCCTGAGCAAAGGACTTTAAAACAGCTTCAAACTTGATCCCTCCCCTCAAGAGTTCAACAGTTAGCGGTGGAAGTCTCAACAAGATCATGCCAGAGTGCTCTGGAAATAGTATCGCTACTCTTGGACATGAACAAACAGTTTCACATGCACAATGTATGTTTATTTAACAGAACATATGCAATTATGCATTTAACATAAATAAAGACGGCTGTTTCACTAGACTTCACTTCTCAGTTGCTACTTTGTCTCTCGGCATAAGCTGTGTCCAATGCACAATATTGGTGTAATTAAGAGATTCGCTAGAAAAACACATTTAGTTATGCTAATGTTAAGCCAATGCTAACGTGGTGACAAAGTATCTTTAGCATGATTGACAGTTTAGAATACCCTTTCAGGGCAGTGCTGCTTCTTCTTCTCCGTAACTTGCTTCAAGTCAAGTAAAGTGTTAACCCCAGTGTAGTAGACATGATGACAAAATGCTAACTCATTTAATAGAATATTGTTTGCTTACAATTGCTGGTGTATGACCTGTCCAACTATTGACACATGTACTACATGTAGGTAGCTTTGGATAAAAGCGTCTGCCAAATGCCGTAAATGTAAAATGTAAATGTAAATGCTTGTGTCAATAACCACATGAAATATATACAGTATGTATATATACAGTACATACACACACATACAGTATATACACACAGTAAACAAACTATGTTACTGTTACATGAGACTATCATCTGCAAGTTATGGATCCTAGTGTAGTTTAAAGCAAATGTGCTGTGAATATTCCCGTAGAGGATCTATTTATGGGTTATGACCTGTTGTAACAACGATCAGAAATATAGAATGTAATGCAGTTTAAACTGGAAAACCTCTTTACAGAAAGACCAGAGACAAAGAGAGACAACTATAGTGAGAAGGGGATATACATTTTGATGTTCTTTAATAAAACTCCTTAATAAAATACAAATCTGTCTCTCTAACAGAATATGCATTGTGTCTACTCCAGTATATCACACTAAAGGCAAGCACTGTGTGTGTGTGTGTGTGTGTGTGTGTGTGTGTGTGTGTGAGCCTATACAAGACATTACAGACCAAAGAGGTGGGTTCACTTTAAAGCAGGCCAGGATAGTCTTATATGAGTCACATACACAAGGACACACACACACACACACTACAAAATAACACCTACACAATCTCTCAAGCTATTAGGCAGGGCATTATCATACCGATGACAATACACACACACGTATGCATGACTTACAAAGTAGACTTACAATCATAAAATATAACCTGTAACATCACTATATATTCATATAGTCAGCATTAAAGATAATAAATACTAAATTAATAATCTGGTGTTTATACACTGCCCTGACTCTGTATATAGACCTTTATTTAACCAGGTAAAATACTAATTGAGATGAACATTTATTTTCCAAGAGCGAC
>JAODUK010004675.1:7500-10676 GCA_027564635.1 Typhlichthys eigenmanni
TCCTCGGGCACATTTAAGATCACACTGATGCGTACCAAACCGTGCCCTGGCCCACCTCCTTCAAGTGGACCACGGCATGGTTAAAGGAGCCCTGGCCTACCTCCTTCAAGTGGACCACGGCATGGTTAAAGGAGCCCTGGCCCACCTCCTTCAAGTGGACCACGGCACGGTTAAAGGAGCCCTGGCCCACCTCCTTCAAGTGGACCATGGCACGGTTAAAGGAGCCACGCCCAGGCACGGTACGGAGCGATCACACTAGTCCAACGAACCAGACTTTAGGGTCAAAAGAGCTCCGGCACGCTGGGCCAAGTGTGAGTACACCCTGACAGTGGTAATGCCTTGCTCTACACAGGGAATAGAGCCCCTAACCCATGCAGTGTTAGTGCCTTCCTCCACAGAGGGAATATAATCTCTAACCCTGTCAGTGTTAGTGCCTTGCTCCACACAGGGAATAGAACCCCTAACCCTGAGAGTGTTAGTGCCTTGCTCTACACAGGGAATATAACCCCTAACCCTGACAGTGTTAGTGCCTTGCTCTACACAGGGAATATAATCTCTAACCCTGCCATAGTGTGTTTGTATGAGCAGTTTAAATATGTGTTTGTATGAGCAGTTTAAATATGTGTGAATCATTTCCCATTAGAAACCTCCGGACGTTATCTTCTGTTTTTTAGCAGCTAATCGCGTTTTATGCTAATTAGAATGTGATTGGACGAACAGAGAAGACTGTAATTGCTCGTTACGCCCTGTTTTGTGAGGCTGTCACATGCTGAGACACGCGCGCGCGCGCGCACACACACACACACACACACACACACACACACACACACACACACACACACAGTGAAGTATCATATTCATATGCAGGCATAGATAACAAGGGATATGTGGCAGCTACAAGATCAGCTGTTACTGCACAATTTGACACTGGACAGGGACTACATATCCCAGAATGCCCCACTCCTCCAGGGTGTATGTGCTTACAGTTTATTTCACCACTTTGCCTCAACATGTCATATTTTTCAACTCTAGATACAAAACACAGGCTGTCCTATGCTCAAATCGTAGGATTGTACTATCATATCTTTAAAGAAACTGTGCACTTGCAGAATCAATGGTTAAAATTACAACTTTATTGTACAGGAACATTTGTGTAAATCACAGACACACAATGTGCCTATAGGATCATTGTGTGTCTGTTCGTACAATAATTAAATATTGTAGTACAAAATATGTGATGCAGGTTTCTTTATAGTCCTAAATATAAATAAGTCATTGTAACATGTATTGCAAATACTACAAACAGAGACATTAAACTTTTTTTTTCAATCAAAGGAAAAAAACGTACTTATCATTTTGAGCAGTTCTATCAATTGATTGTTAGATAATTAGATAATTGTAATGAAATGAATAGACGGTCATCTCAAATGTAATGTTTTAATTGCAGTTTGAAATGGTAATACTTTGATGTTAAATTGTGTCATATTGAACATGTGATCTGAGTTCAATGACCGAATGATCTTAAGTTTATGTGTATTGTATCCAAGCAAATGGAAAACTTAAGGTGAATGGATTTATGGAGGCATGAGGGTATATATATCTCATGCGAATATATATATCCACATGCTACATGCTATATCCTACACCCTACATGCTACATCCTACATGCTACATGCTACATGCTACACCCTACATGCTACATGCTACATGCTACATGCATCATGCTACATGCTACAAGCCACCCTTCTACATGTGTGTGATCCTGAGGCGTTTGCACCATTGGGCCCAGCTCTCCATGTGGAGTAGTGAGGAGGGCTGGAACCCACACACTGGGCACACAGCAAGCCTCCAAGGCTGCCTCCCACACGAGCCACCAGTGTGGCTAATGGGTCCCACACAGGTGGTTGGCTCCGGGGAGACGCACAATACCCGAGCAGAGCCAATGAGGTTACGGAGGTGTGAAGCGCAGAAGAAGTCTAAATGGGCTTTGCTGAATTTTTCAATTTTATCCGCTTTGTCAGGAAAGACATGGAGGAGAAATGGGGGCACATGCACTAACTTATTAATTCAAATAACAAAGGCCCCATTTCATTCAATTTTCTCATGCAGACTTTTCTCCCTTCCTGCTGATTCTTTTACGTGATTGGCTGACAGGCTTGTTTTACAACTACAAAGTGTGTTTAAGAGACAATGATAAGCACAGCAGGACCCATGAGCTAGAGTGACACACCCAAGATGTATTGCAGCTGTAAAGCTCCTGTTCTAGATGAAAGGGAGTTATACGTGGTACAGTATTAGTAACCGTACCATTTAACTAGGGAGCGTTGTCATGGTAACAGGATTACAGTAATACACACAGCAACGAATCAATGTGGCTTTGAGACTGATGTTGTTATGAATAGTGGTGTCTGTGCGTTGTCATGGAAGCCGAGGCCATGGGCCAGAACACAGTGTTATCGCTAAGAAACATCCTATTAACAGAGCAGCGTAACATGCCACATTAATAACAGGCTGTCGCATATACAGAGTGTATACACACACACACGCACGCGCACGCATGCACGCGCACGTACGCACGTGCGCACACACACACACACACACACACACACACACACACACACACACAGCCTACAGTATATCATAGGTGTAGGTTTATGTAGGGATGCTATAGGGACGTGTCCCTACCAATATTCAGATGGATTCATTTTATTTATGTTTTCCGTGTTTCTCTCATCGCTCTTATCTCCGCAATACCGCGACAAAAATAAACACCAAACAAACAACCCCTTATGGCGCGTTCCTATGGCAACAGCTTGCCATATGTTTCAGTTACATCAGAACTTGGAATTAGTCACATCCGAGTTAAAACAAGTCAAGGACAACCATTTTAGATGATAGTTATATTGAATTCACTCTATTCAAATATATTTGTTGATATATGCTATTAATCTATCTAACTAGTTTTAAGCTATCAATTTAGCGTTCCTGTAGCCATATAGAATATTACACAATGTGGTCTCATATTCATGGACAGGATATCGAGGCGTAATCGTGGTGGAGAGGGGTTGCGGTTCGGTGGCCTGAGGATCTCATCGCTGTTTTTTGCAGATGATGTGGTCCTGATGGCATCATCGGTCTGTGACCTCCAGCACTCACTGGATCGGTTCGCAGCCGAG
>JAODUK010004676.1:0-10675 GCA_027564635.1 Typhlichthys eigenmanni
CTCTCTCTCTCTCTCTCTCTCTCTCTCTCTCTCTCTCTCTCTCTCTCTCTCTCTCTCTCTCTCTCTCTCTCTCTAGGCTGTAGCTGTAGGTCTTTGCAGGTCTTTATTAATGAAGGGACATCTGCTTCATTAAAGCATTAAAATGTCAGAGAGGAACAGGGAGTTGTGTGTGTGCGTGTGTGTGTGTGTGTGTGTTGGGTGGGTGGGTGGGGGGGGTTAGGAGATGAACAGGAACAAAGGAAGCACTGAGGCATGGTGTCAAGGAGAAAATCAAGACACATAAAAAGTATTTTAGAGGTGATAAACATCACTAGTAGACGCACACACACACACACGCACACACACACACACACGCGCGCACACACACATACACACAGTGAGGTTTTGGTTAGACAGGCAGAATGCTATCCGTCATAATTGTAGCCTGCAGCAAATGGAAGCCAACTAACAGCCCATATTAGAGCCTGCAAAACAACTAAACCAGATTATACTCCTCGATTGCATTATAGCAACCTAGAACCACACATTTACTCCCCACATCACTGTTTGTATATTTGGAAAAAAAGTGCATGGCAGTTGGAGGCGCGGTGGAGAATGGTGTGAGTAAAATACAGTTGGTTTCTGTATAATCTGTATATTTTCAGAAAGCATTAAAGTCAAAGTTATATATTATAGCCATTGGGGTGAAGCTGTGCTGATTTTCACTGTAGTGAAAGCAATTAACTAGCAGGTTGTTAATTGCTACCTGATTCATGAATTCAATGGCACTGCATTTGAACAGCACACAATGAATTACAGTAGAGTGGGTTAGAATAGCACACCAGTTCATTTCAGTGCTATTATTACAAAAATGACGAGTGGATTTAAAGGTTATGGTCACAACTAAACAAACTAAATAAAAAACGCTTTTAGAGAAAGTGAGAGGAGGGGGAGCAGAATGATACATACATGGATATTAGGCGGTGCTGTATTTCAAGCCTACCAGTTCACACATGCGCACAAACACACACACATATATGCTGACGGTGGCCAAGGTCATATAAAGTCACAGTGGGATCACAAGGGCCCTGTGGAGGACCAGGTTATAACCGACAGCCATAATTAGGCTAATTAGAGGAACAAAACCATCATCGCCGTGGATAATGACCTGGGCAGGCCAGCTAGGGGATGTATGGATGGAGGGATGGAAAGATGTAGGAATGGATGGATTAGAGACTTGAAAGTGGCAGCTAAGGAAGATAATTAGAGTAAGGCAAAAGAAATGATGGATGGATTAGAGTTAGATGAAGGAGAGAGACAGGCATATATGAGCAGAGTCATGGATAGATGGATGGAGGCCTGGATGAGAAAAAGGGAGGCGTTAGCCACCAACCACCACAGGAAATACACAGATCCATCAGTCTTGATGAGCCTGCTGCGATGTTACAGGCACAGCTGAATTAGTATTCTAAGTATTAGTATTCTAACTCACAGATAATAGACCATGGCTACAATGCACTGCGACCATTTCACTCGTATATGCGAAAACATTATGGCATGCTGGTGTGAGTGTCTTCTAACCAACACTGTTCCCAAGTAAAATATGCACAATTGCGCAAATTGCGCATTGTTATGAAGTCCCCGTGCACAATGACAATCGTGCCACTCACACTAAATTTGCCCTGTTCCAGAGGGTGAATGTGTTATTGTTACCATACCTATTCTACCCACGCGCATAGTTATTTTCACATGTAAGATTCAGGTCTCGAAGTAGAACACAAACACTTTCCCATATTAGCTACCTCGTCATTAGCCAGTGCCATCTGACCAGTGACACTGGCTCCAATTTGGAGTTGGTCCCCGGGCGCTGCACAGCGGCTGCCCACTGCTCCCTTGAGGGATGTGTTAAATGTAGAGGATGAATTTCGCAACAGGTATGTGTATGTGACAATAAGAGCAACTTTATCTTTTTTTTTTATTACTGCCTGCTAAGACTAACAAGCTAACTTTTACCACGTTAGTTCAGCAAGACACTAGCCAAGCAGCTAAAAACACCTGCAGACAGTTCATGCTCGAACGGTTCCAGAAAAATGTGTGACTGCAATCATGCTGCACGTTTGTGTGCAGTTACGGTAAAAAACTGAGTTCACTCGTATGAAGCTAATGTACGTGGTCACAGAATATGATCTATAGTAGCCTACATACAGTAGTTTCATATGGTCATTATTCTAAATAATACAGTATCTCTATAACTACCTTCAATATCTCCACATCAAATACTGTATGGAGACATAGCCTGCTGTAGAATTTGAAGAGTAATGAAACTGAAAACAAACTACACTATACAATAGCCTATTTGGCCATGTCACCATTGTGAGCAAACCTACTCTATATTACTAAGGTCAAACATGATCGTTCAGGCCTAATTATGTTTCCTCTGGTATGTCAAAAACCAAGCCAATCAGACAGATTCGAGAGAATAACACATAATAAATCAAACACAAAATGCACAAGGTGAATAATTGCAGAATTGTGCCGCATTATGTCAGTCCTAAATGGAATAAATGGAATTTCGACTGTGCCCCCAAACCTTTGGCTGCATAAATGTGGTCAAGCATAGAGCCCTGTAGACTACCAACACTGGTGCTTTATGTGTTTATTTCATCAACTTTTGTTTCAGCAATAACCAAAACAAATTTTCACAAATATTTTAAAGGCAGTCCAAAACTATTGGCAGCCAGTCTTTTGATGATATGTTCTCTCCTCTTGAGAATATTGGCATTATAATTTTTTCGCAGTCTCTGACAGAACCGGGCATCAATGTGCAGTTTCTTTTGCCTGTTTTCGTGCATAGAATTCGTGAAACATTTGGATGGAAACATAGTGTCACAACAAATACACACAGTACACATACACATACACATACACACACACACACACACACACACCACACTCATTTATTTCATATTATTTCATATGACTTTCATATGAGGCATGGATATCAGGCTGATAGCATTTAAACGTATGACGAGTATAAAACAGCTGTCCTCTTTGAAGCCAAGTATCTGCACATCATGTGATGCACAGCCAATGCATCAGTGTGCATTATGTGACCTTAGGTCTCTCCTGTCCACGGCTAGTCCTCAAGACCATTGAATGGTACTGGGCAATGATGGGAGGAAAACCCTGTGAATTGTACAAGAATACAGAAAAGGTATTATAGATATTTTACAGGCTCTAACATTTGTTGAGAGGATTTTACACTTGTGTATGAATACATATAATAAACCTTTTTCAATGTAACTTGGAAGTAGCAGGTGCAGTCCTTGCCAGAATAATTCCAACTCTTAGCAAATCCAAAAAGGAAGTTTATGCAATGCTACTTTTTTTTTTTTTTAGCAAAATAATCACTTTGTGAGTATTATTCACGTATTATTCTTCATTTTGATTTGGGTTTAATTTCTGCCTTTTACTTAAACGTTCAATCACTGTATGCTATGCTTGCTGACAGCCATTCCTCCATTTTATCTTTAAGAGCTAATGACATAAGAGCTACAGTAGCATCTTGATCAAGTTTCTTGATCTTAATGTTTCAGTAACAGGCTTGATGTCACATTGCTTTGCATCATTCGCCTCTGCCTGAGTCTAAATCGTACCTTTTTTATTTAAACAGCAAGGGTTATCTTCAATAGCAGAACACCATGGTCCTCTTCCCTGTATCTATATTACTATGCACAATATTCTACGTATGTTGCAGTGGTGTCAGTTAATTAAGTCCACATGTCGCTCCTCGTTTTCTCGAAGCTACACTTCTAGTCACGCCAGGTAAATATTGGAGCATTTACAGATAGGTTGTCCTTCATTTCACAACCATATCTGTGTGTGCTCTAACATTTCATTAAAAACTGTGAATATATTGCGTTCTCCTAGACTATGTTTTATCGGTGGAAGATGTCCTAGTATAGTGATTTATTTTCTTCTTGTATTGAATCAAAGGTTATGAACCGTATCCCTATACAATACGCCATTCATTTGGCAATCAGTCTTTTTCTTGCAGTATTTTTCATGCTATTCATAGGGATTTATATTGTAATAAGACAGGATAGCCTAGTTGTCTAAGGTATTTTCCAACTAAAATGCTGGTTTCCCTCCCTAGCAGGGACCTACTCATAGCTAAGTGTCCTTGCACAAGATTCCTAATTGTAAAGGTAAAGGTGCTTTTATTGTCACATACATGTAGCAAAATTAATTTCTCTGCTTTTAACCCATCCCAAGGGAGCAGTGGGCAGCCGCTTATACTTTGTGGCCCTGTTTTACTGATCTAAACGCACCGGCTAAATCGCAAGGCGCAAACTGCATTTAGGGCGTGTCCAAATCCTTTGCATGTTTGTGCATCTGTATGTGTGTGTAACAAGCTGAGTGTATGCGCTTTGCCCCTGGCATAGGCGCTACTATCTTGATAATGTTTTCTTTTGTAGTTTAGACCAGGTTTTTGTTGGTCAATCGTGAAATTACTCTCCGCTACTTAGATAGCAATGAGCCAGACCACACCTCATGGTTAGACAGATAAGATAAATATGTATTCTAAATGACTTACCTGAACTTGAAGGAGATGGTACTGGTGAACAGTGAGAAGCTGATGTATCCATTTCCCTATATTTCTTCTATATTGATTATAGTGGTGTAATACTCATTGAAAATATTGTCAGAGGCTTTATTTTATAGTTGAGAATTAGTGATTAGTTAATTAATTTGAGATGCACCATTGGGTTTAATAGCCTCATTACAAAGCTGCTTTGATGAATTGGAAGGAGTCATTGCTAAGCTTGGAGAGCAGAGACGGATAAAGCACTGATAATCATGGAGTTTGTTTGATTAAATAAAAACGTAACAAAGGCAGAGGAGATAACATGAATTACACGGCTAGTGATAGCTGTGGACTCTGTTTAATGTTTAATTGTTTGCCTCTACTGAGAAGGAAATGTGGGCACAGGAGAATACACACAATTTACGCACAATTTAAGCATATGTATGAAGATACTGGAGGTCGATAATGGGTTTGAATCAGTTGTCGCTCGACATCATTCCCTGCTCATGATGCAGTTACTCCACTATATCATTACATAACAAATAGTTTAACATACCTTTAATACAGCTCTTTAATGGAACGAAATTAAACTCAGTACGAAACCTTTTAATTAGTTTCTTTGTCTCAAAATGGGTGAAAGATTATTATATAAAGTCAAATTTTATAAATTCTGCATTATTAACGTTGTTGTTTACATTGTCGCCATATCAACAGTCTTTAACTATCTCTGAGTTGAACAACACATTCAAGGAATCTCCTCTTTAATAGCATAATAGATGGCAAGTCCCTACCGCAAATGTTAGAACAACCAGTTTGAACCCATTTTATGTAAAGCTCCCTCTGAGCTCTTTTTGATTTATCAAAAGGAAAACTCTAACATATTTAGAGTCAGTGGCTCTACAACAAATAAATGTCATGCTTTAAATGACAATATTGGCCTTATTTTAGCGATCTAAGCACACGGTCTAAGTGAAAGGCGCAAATTGGATTTAGGGCGTGTCCTAATCCACATTATGACGCTATTTTGACTGCAGATATATGGTCAGTGCGCCGGGCGCATGAATCGAAAGGGTTGGACTTACTCTCTTCATTATTCATGGGTGTGTTTTGGGGTGTAACATGCCAAATCAATCCGAGTGTCCGAGCACTGAAACTAGCAAAGACACTTTGTCGCAAAGCGTTCCCAAAGTGACCTATTTATCGCAAAGTGCGATGAAATTACCCCAAAAACGGGTGCTAACACGGGCGTTAGTACATGAGGCCCTTTGCATTTAAATATTAGTCACACAGTTCTCCTTGTTTGTGCACATGGAGTAAGGAGCACATACAATCAGTGTAAGGCTGTTTAGCCTTTTTATTCTGACACAGTTAAATAGCTAAATGCAAATTCTCCACTTCCAAATACATTCTACACAGCTCTCTATGTGCTTGCTTTTTTGCCATGTTTTTTATTTACAAAGGACAGCTAAGATGTTTAGGGTTGTGCAGAAGTTAGACCCCTCAAGCCGAAATGTGCCGGCACGCCCGCGAAGAGAACCGCACACAGGCACACTCCTATGCTGCTCTATGGAAGAAATGGGAATGACATCAGTGATTTAGGACACGTGCTTCGTCACGACGGCAGAGAATTTGGGCCACATATTTAGAGTGCGAGCCGGAGAATTGGGACAGGAAAGAGAGAGTCTGGGAGTTGCCATGGGCACCGGCGGATCGGAAATTGGATTCCCTGTAGTGTAAACATACTCGGCTTGTTAAAGTCTCTGAGGCATTTAACCTCGGGGCCTTGTGAGAAATACATCCTCCAGCATGTCTTTCAGTGACGGGGGCGCAGTTTCGCCCATGAGATGAAGAGGTAGAGGGCACAGTATTTTTCTTCTCAAGGTACAAATCTGTGTCAGCACATATTAGGAGGGAAGGTGTGTGTGTGTGTGTGTGTGTGTGTGTGGGGGGGGGTGGGCATCTCTTTCTCAAGGACACACTGGCTTGAATTCATTAGTCCTGGTGTGTGTGTACAGTGTATAAGGTATATGGACGGCACTGTTAGTGGTCATTCCCAATGTTCAACACCGACAGGCTGACAGGCTGTCAGTCAGCCAAGATTCTGTCTGCCGTACGGACGGACGGACGGACGGACACACAGACAGAGAGTGAGAGAGACGAGAAACGTCAAGGAAAGTGGACAGAGGAAGAGACGGGCGAGCGAGCTGACAGGACAGAGACGGACGGCAGACCCGCAAATGGAGTCAGTCGTCACGGTAACCAAAAATGTAGAAGCATATTAGAATGAGGTTGGCTGAAGAGAAGAAGAAAAAAGGCTGAGCTGTGCATGAGTAACTCCCCACTGGCTGGTGTGTGTGTGTGTGTGCATGCGTGTGTGTGTGTGCGTGTGTGTTTTAGAGAGAGAGAGAATCTGCAGGCTTAAATGAAAGGCTCTTCTTCGTCTGAAGGAGACCCCGTACCAGAGATGCATGTCGTCTGTTTTAATTTAGCTTTTGTAATTGTGCCAAAATGTCTTCTGTCATTGTCCTGCTCAATTAGCACCGTCAAGTAAACACATTTCTGCTTCAGAAGAAACCGGTTAGTGAAGTGTTTTGATTTCAGATTCATAATATCTCAATTGTACTACAAGCTTCGGACCCACTTCAAACACCATGAGCACAAGTCTAGGTGTTATGCAGCTATAGTGAAGGGAGCCAACATCTTAGATTTGTTGCTCTATGTGGCTCCAGTGCAACATCACATAACTCATTACCTCATTGGCTGAACACAGCCCGACCACTAGTGCCTAGACGCTCTGGCCACGTAATTATATCAGTGCACGCACAACCACACACATCCACACACAGTCCTATTAGCGGTGTTAGTGGTGTTATTTGTAAAACCATGATCGAAGTAATATAAAAAAAAAAAGCAATTAAGTAGAGATTCACATGTAAGGATCAGGGGAGAGGCCATGGGAATTGCATATTAGTGAGAGAGAGACACACAGAGACAGAGAGAGAGATAGAGAGAGAGAGACAGAGAACTATACGGGGCATAATACTCATTATACATACTGTATATATGGCAAGAAACGTGGGAAGTGGGAATACATGCGGTACATGGCATATTTGCCTCTCACTTACAGGATTATATAAGACATTTATTTATTATTATACCCAATTTCAAAATGTTTGTTTAACATAGGGTACAAACAAATATATTTAGTTTATATTCCTTTTTTCATGCTTATTACCTTTCTCTTTCAAGTCTGTTCTTTCTATTTCTTTACTTTGTGAGCATGCTAAATACTTTGTCTTGGTGGTATTGAGAAGTGTCAGAAATACTTCAACTTACAGTATACACTACAGGCATTATCTGTCATCATCTCAGCTCATATTCAGCGTACTGTATACCAGGGGTGGCCAAATATTTTCACATTGGGGGCCACATTGAAAATGGGAGAGAACTTCACGGACAACATTACGTTTCTAACCAACATGCTAACACATTTTAAAATAAAACACAAAATAGCTAACTTTATTAACTTAATAAAACATAACAGTTCACTTTAACTATGTATTTTTTTTACGCAGGAATAAATAAAGTAACATTCTGTAGAGCTCGTGAAGTAATTCTGTGTTGTATTATTAATTTTTAAACGTTTGATGTACCGGGCGAATGTCTCAAAGGGCCCCCGGGCCTGACTTTGCTCAGGTCTGCTGTATACCTTTCGGATTAGGCCAGCAGCGGTTTTGCTGTTGCACTGAGCTACACTCTGTCTTGTTTAAAGAAACACAAGTGACATTCCTGTTGCCACACAGCAGATTGCATATTTGAACCAAACATATAATCCTCATTAATTCCTACCCATCTACCTTTTAACGGCTTATCGTGCATCGACGATCAAGAGGCAAATACGATGACGCTCTGGAAGTTGTGTTTAAGGGATGGTGGATTAGACATCTACAAACCACGGAACACCTCTGCGACGTGTAAACAGTTACATCTGAGCTGAGCTTCCGTCTGAAACACAATAAGATGGATTTTTTGTTTAACCAGGAAGGTGTCCAGAAATGCATTATGCACAATAATAGGAGCAAAAGCACACTACGCGTTACTTGAACTTTGTGAAACTGTATGTGTTGCTGCATACAGTATTGGTGTTTGGTGACCCTTCCCTCCACCTGTCCTCGACTTGTGTGACGTACTGCAAGTGTCTTCTATTTACAACTGTGTTTTTCATGTACAAGAACTGTGAATGCTATTTCTGCTGTGTGTGTGTGTGGAAAGAGAGCCCTGGTCAATAATCCCTAGCCATAGGTCACACAGCTGTGGTTTGGTACAGGATACTCGGTGGTGTGTGTGTGTGTGTGTGTGTTGGTATGGAGCCAGTTGACTAGAGGGGACAGTTGGTCACTGCATGGATACACACGTCACATCAACATCATGCCCTGGCACAGCGTCATGACCATTCATGATCTTTTCACAGCAGTGTGAACAGCACAAATCACATAGAATCTTACCTTTTCTAATCAGATTTGGGCCACTTTCATATGTGGCACTGAAACGGATGCATATCTGTCAAATCCGAATGAATGCGACTTTGACGTCACTCTCGATAGACATTCGTCGTGTGACTCGCTGAATCCCTATTGTAATCAGGCTCACTCATGACCATTGTTGGTCGACATTTGTTACAGTTCTGCGGAGAAGTTGAAGTCCTGCTCGCAAACGAATATACAGTAAACATTATGGAAGATGGAGGTAGTCACTGGATGGACAGTGAGTGTTTAGACCAGGGGTGCCCAACCCTGGTCCTGGAGAGCCTCAGCCCTGCATGTTTTAGATATCTCTCTGCTCCAACACACCTGATTCTAATGAATGGGTCGTTATCAGTCTCTGCAGAAGCCCATTGATTTGAGTCAGGTGTGTTGGAGCAGGGAGACATCTAAAACATGCAGGATAGGGGCCCTCCAGGACCGGAGTTGGGCACCCCTGTTTTAGACCATTGAACACATTACTATGCGGAGCGGATCATCTCCTCCCCCATGTTAATTAATGGTGTTTGGACACTGCACACGAGGTGTAGATATGCTATGCAATGGAAATACAGTAGCCTACATCCTTTAACAGCGGAAATACACAAAAACTAAATAAAAAGAAAACTTTTTGCATGTATTTAAACCCCACATCCTTGCTCCACAGTTGGCAAGGATACCAATTGTGGCATATGCATCAATAAGCCTACATCTGTTGCAGAACATATCAATGCACTTGATCAACATAAAAATAGTACGGTAAATTAAATCTACTGGCAGTCGGCAGGCAATGGGCATCATGTACATCACAGGCTGTAGTAGCCTACAAAAGTCGGGTATTGGACTTTCTATTGTACAAATTCGCTGGCTTCCACCGCCCGTCAACTTATAAAATGACCATAAAGGCTGTTGCTCTCAGGCAATGTTTATTCTCATACATTAGACACGTCTTGTTCGTTTACACATGCGAGTCACTTCAGAACCGTAGCCAGTTCACACTAGAATCTGATACGGGCCACGTTTAAACAGGTAATGTGGGCAGCAAAAAACAACAAAACTCTGATTTGAGCACTAAATCAGAATTGAGAACTAAGGACTGCAATCTGGACGTAGCCTAAGTGGGTCTCTGGTGACTCAGGACAGATTCAGGACACTTTGGGTTCATTAGTCAAAGCAAATGTAGGGCAGGTATCCTTCCCCCTTTCCTCCTCTGCTCGTGTTCTGTGTTTTTTCCCACTTTTCTTTCAGTTGTTCCCATCCCATCTTGTCTTCCAGTGGTTTGCCCTCCTTCCAGTGTAGCTGTTCAGTTTTCAAAGTCGTCTTCTGGTAAACTCATCTGACCATCTGTATCTAGGGCTAATTTTGACCCTCCTCCTCCTCCATCTGCTGCAGTGCTATCTGACACAAACTCCATTTCTTTGTTCCTTTTTTTTATCAGGCTTCTCGTCTCGTCCCTTCTAGATCTTTCATGTGATATTCTCTCTCGCGCTCGCTCTTGTTCTCTCTCTCTCTCTCTCTCTCTCTCTCTCTCTCTCTCTCTCTCTCTCTCTCTCTCTCTCTATAAACTCACCCCCACCCCACCCCAAAC
>JAODUK010004677.1:0-10675 GCA_027564635.1 Typhlichthys eigenmanni
TGCGGGGGGATTATGAGGGAAGAGTGTGTGTGTGTGTGCGGGGGGGTTATGAGGGAAGAGTGTTTGTGTGTGTGTGGGGGGGGTTATGAGGGAAGAGTGTGAGTGTGTGTGTGGGGGGGGTTATGAGGGAAGAGTGCATATGTGTGTGTGTGTGGGGGGAGGTTATGAGGGAAGAGTGTGTGTGTGTGTGTGTGTGGGGGGGGGTCATTAGCATATGAATCAAATTCCAGCAGCAGCACGGAGACACATTCACCACCGGGCTGTTGTTGTTATGAACCGCGGCGAAGAGGAGCATAACCATGGAGCGTTTGTGTGCACGGGTCAGATTTAATCCGCGCTTCCAACGTGGAGCCAGAGACTTCAGTCAGGGTAAACCTGATGAGGAGCCAACGGTAAATAACACCGCAACGCAGTTCAGAGGAAATGCTACAATACAACACAAGACATAAAATCCCTCTCTCTCTCTTATAATGACGGTAAAATGGAAAAAGTTCCTCTCTTTCCACTGAGTACTGTAACTGTTGGTGTGCGTATTTTTTATATAGTTCCAATATAAATCCAATCTAGTTTAATAAAATATGATCTTCATAGCTGTAATGTAATGTTAGCGTAAAAATACCATTCCAATTCGTCCCGCTATATGACAAGAGATTTAACCTCTGACTCGTATGGGTCACAAACCAATTGCAGAACCTTGGAGCTGAACATCATCTGAAAACCCTGCGCCAGATTACAACACCTGGGGATTGCGTGCCACGGTGAATGACATTTCTGAGCAGCATGGTAAACCTGTTATAGCCCATCACGGTAGGATCCTCCCAGCCCTCAAAGCAGGGAGACAAGTGCTGACATGGTCATGTGTCAAGACCTAATTCCCACCAATCCCCAGGTACATGTTCCCTCATTGTATCCCTCTGATCAACAGCTAACAGCTAACACCGTGTTGCAGTTGTTCACATCCAACCTGTCTCCCCGGTATAAGAGCGACGTCAAACAACATCAGCGACCCTTTGGGAAGCCCCCCCAGCGCAGAGGAGATGTTTACACCGTGGTTAGGTAACGGCGTCAGCGGCCGCCAGCCAGACTAAGTCTGTTGTTTTGTTTCTCCGTCTGATGGAGTGTCTCCACAATAGGGGTCAAACAGTGAGTGACTGTTCAAAAGCAAGTGTCCAGCTGAATGAAACGAGAAGCATTTCGAGCGGCAGCGAAGCAAGTTCCCCTCTCCCTCTGAGGAATGTGGCCTGTTATCTATTGAGCTTGTGCTAGCGCTCCTGACAATTATGCACGGTGGTGTCCATTTAGGGGCTAAAGGCTGGCAAAGGGGGGCTAAAAGAGGCATTACATGCGGGTGTGCTGGAAAGCCGGATGCCCTGAGTTCCTCTCTCGCGATAGGTGGTCGTCAGAGGGGGAATGTGCGCTTGCCCTCGTTCGCTCAATGTGCGAAGTTATTTGTGCCCCCTGCGAAGCAGCCGTTCCAGCCAGCAGTTGTCGGTCATAGAGGTCACGACCTCTGCCCTCGGCTTTTAGGGGCTGGCAGACTGGGAGGCACAAAGCCAGGAACCATGGCGACAAGAATGCCAGCAGAGCGGAGAGAACATTCAAAGACTTTTTTTATATACTTGATTTAATCCCAAGTAAATGTAAATGTATCTCAACGAATCACATAGTCTACAAATACTTTTGATTTTGATGTTTTTATCAGCCCAGCTGTTTTTACCTAGAATGTTACTGTAAGTACTTTATATAAAATAAAACGTGTATAAAGTAAAAATATATATTACTTGAAAGCATCAGACACCATAATTTAGTAATTCATTATTTTTCTCAAATAGCCTACACCATTTCTTACTTATTTTACAATAAAGGTAGCCTAATTCATTATATTATTTTAGTTGTAAGTGCTTGCAAGATTTCAAAAAGATCAATTCATTCTAAAGACAGTTTTAAACCAATATAGCAGAATAGAGGCTGTCTGAGTTGAATTTTCATGAGCATTCCAAATCGGGACTAGCTGTCCTTGGAGGAAGGCAATACATTCCCACCACCAGGGCTCAACCTATTAACATTTGCTCTTTCGGGAGTCAAATTCACAACACAAAAGCATAATGTTTTAGCGCGAGATAGTGATGGGATTACAGCACGGCCCTGGCAAAGAAATAAGGAGTGCCATTACAAGCTAATACAACACAGCAGGATGGTCCATGAGAACGGCAAGGCAGAACCATCAAACGTACCGTCCCTAGATCCACAGTTTAGCAATGGGTTATGTGTCGCACATAAAATGAAACCAGAGAACAGATTAGTAAATAGATTGTTTAAGTCTACCACCAAGTTGTCTGCCTGGATGCTTTTATTTTCAATTTTCCTCTTTGTGCCGTATGATTTTATAAGCAAA
This sequence comes from Typhlichthys eigenmanni, assembly GCA_027564635.1. Classification (NCBI taxonomy): domain Eukaryota; kingdom Metazoa; phylum Chordata; class Actinopteri; order Percopsiformes; family Amblyopsidae; genus Typhlichthys; species Typhlichthys eigenmanni. The sequence continues at coordinate 2,396 of JAODUK010004677.1, forward strand.
CTCATCTTTTCTCCCCATGGAGATTCCTTCATATATTCATGAATGCATTTGGTTAAATAAATTCAGAATAGTTGATTTGGGTGAATGCTCTCTCTGATAATACAGTCAATACATTGTTTGTGGGTGATGCTTCTGTATGGACATATAAAAGAATGTTTTTGTTATTATTGTACTTCTCTGGTCTCCTCCTTCAATGCAGGAAGCTTGTTTTCATGTAAAGTGCTGATTTCCATTCCCACAGTGAATCCACTGATGGGAGTCATTCAGGCGCTCCTTTCATAAGAGCTGAAGATAAACTACTCACCATCTGGCATTCAGTTTATCATCTCTATGCCTCTGCCTCTAATAAAGTAGAAAATGCCACAGAGTTGTCAGTGTGAAAAGTTAACTTCATATATGAAGACACCACTCAATACTAACCAAGAAATCACACTTTTTTCTGTTGATGTGCGTTGTGTTCTATTACAAATAATCTCTTCTTTGTTGGATGCTTTTTAGGCTGTATAATGCATTTCTGACAGCTACAAATCAAGTTGACTTTATTATAGCTTTTCCTTGTAGTAAGAAATACATATAAAAATTATAGTTAACATCTGCTATTATCTTGTACATACATGTTTTAGCTTCAAACATTTTATTGTGCATCAATGTGTGATGTTGTGGTTGATGAAAAGAGACACACTAACACCCATGTGTGACGCATATCAAAGTTTGCCTTGTATGTAAGAGAGTGTGTATGTCGTCGACATTCATCAATCAGGCTTGTATTGGGCCAAACTATCTGCTATCACTGCCCAACCAGCACCTGTATACTGTATAGAGTTATATCTTACAGGCTAAAGGCACACACCTGTATAATGTGTAGAGTTATATCTGACAGGCTAAATGCACACACCTGTATACTGTATAGAGTTATATCTGACAGGCTAAAGGCACACACCTGTATAATGTATAGAGTTATATCTGACAGGCTAAATGCACACACCTGTATACTGTATAGAGTTATATCTGACAGGCTAAAGGCACACACCTGTATAATGTATAGAGTTATATCTGACAGGCTAAATGCACACACCTGTATACTGTGTAGAGTTATATATTACAGGCTAAAGGCACACACCTGTATAATGTATAGAGTTATATCTGACAGGCTAAAAGCACACACCTGTATACTGTGTAGAGTTCCATCTGACAGGCTAAATGCACATAATAGATACAGATTACAAAAATAAATTGAATATATTATAGGATATGAATGATTATGAGCTGGGAGGGTATAATTAGGGGTATAGGTAGGTAGGGTACAGATTTAGCTTGTGGTTTAGAACAAGGTAATTGTGGCTGGAGAAAAATACACCAGCAGCCTAATAAACACATGCATCATCTTCATAGTTAATTTTTCTATTACAACAATAAACTTTTGTTGATATTATATTGTTTTGTGTGTGTGTGTGTGTGTGTGTGTGTAAGAGAGAGAGAGAGAGAGAGAGAGAGAGAGAGAGAGAGAGAGAGAGAGAGAGAGAGAGAGAGAGAGAGAGAGAGACAGAGAGAGAGAGAGAGAGAGAGAAGTGGTGTAATTTTGCAATAGCTTAATTGTAGGATAGACTATCCTATTCTAACATTCTAACAACTTTTAGATAAACTTTTACAAAACAAGCAGTAATTTATGATAGCCTGCATTCTGACATGTAAACTGAACACGCGATATGGAACATTTGTGAATGAATGTCACGTTGATGCTATAGCCTACATTAAAATATACGGTCCTGTCAACGTCGTGGTGAAATTATGAAGTTGAGTGAAGTATGGGCTAAAAACGTTCAGTGAGCCATAGCCTATTGGACAAATAAAAACAAAATAAGTTGGACTTACTTAGATGGGTGACCGGTCATACAGTCTTGTCGTCTAGTATGTAGCTCGGCGTCTGCAAATCTGAGTCACGTTTGTAGTGTAACTGACTGAAGAGAAGCTAGGTCGCACCTGTTGTGCGAAAATTGCTCCCCCACCTAAATTCCACTGCATCGTATGTGACTGTCAAAACTGATTTTATTTAAAAGAAATAAAGGGGCTATTCTCTGGCTGGGCAAATAAGTAATATGAATAGTACTAATACATAAACAAAACACAAGAGCACATAGCTTAATGGTAGCCTATAGGCGTGCTGAGATGCTCACGGTGGGGGAGAACAATTTCAGCACAACAATAATCTATTTTTGAAGACCTCACTCCCTCAGATAAAAACACGTTTGTTGTTTTTGACACGAGTGTCAAGGTCGAGCCACGTGGGCGATAGTATAGGGCCCGATCACACCGAGACGCGTCGCTAGAAACGCGTCGCTAGCAAAACCATGTTTTCCTATAGTGCGGCGCTACTGGAATTCGCTTTTTTGCGTTTTTAGACGCGCATACAAGTTTCAGCGCAAGGCACGGAGTCGCGCTGTTCGTCAAAGTGACAGTTGGCGCAGGCAGCCCTTCTCTTTGGCGCAGGCAGCGCAACTCTGTGTGATCGGGGGTTTTTGACGCGCTTTTGAAGCGTCCGCGGTAACTGACTGTAATGGATTACAGTTACTGTTTTGTTTTTTTGTTTTTTTTAAATCAATTACATGTAAATGATTACTTGTAATTTGTTACTTCCCAGGCTTGCTAGCCTACAGGCCTGTACTAATTCTCTACATTATGAAAACTGTGACTAGTAGATAATGGTCTTTACAGTAAAGTTGTCACAATACTGTATTCATCTCACAATGAGCGTAGACAAGTAGGCTACAGCCAAACAGTATGGCTACAGAAATGCTCTGTCCAGGCCGAAATATTATAGGCAAGAGAAGCACCACATTTTAATTAGCCTGTAACAGAACCAGCATAATTGAGTCTTGAACCTTGACATTAAAATCCACTGAACCATAGCCTTGATAGAGGCTCATCATCAATCACAAGGCCATGACACCCCACAGACCTATAATCTCAACCTTATGTGTCTTCTGTCTAGACCACAAATAAACAGTCTGTATATTCTCGTTTATGGGTTTATTCAAAATGGGGCCTATTTTTATACATGGCACTATAGGACGACCTACACATTGTTGGCCCTGCAACTCAATATTTTATGTCATATGTTATAGGGGGTCCCTGTGTCGTGTTTCTATCAACCAAGGGGTCCTTAGTCCGGAAAAAGTGTTGAAGACCTCTGGTATAATGCTATTTGATTTGAGCAGAGTAGTGACTAATCCAGATAGAAGCTTCTCTGCTCTCTGTAGCCATTTGACAAATACACTTAGAAACAAAGCAAGCAAATAATTCCTATTTGATCATATGGTATAATAATGCCCCCTAGTGACATCTAGATCCCCAGAAGACTGGAATTCATGACAACGACATGTTTGCTGTTTCACAGTCCTATATTAAGCTAAATGCAACAGAGGATGTGAACCTTGAGTCAAATGGTCGTAGGCTAAACTGTAGCCAGAGACTAGGCTATATACAATACCACCCGTTTATTGTGCCATGTAGCCTATACTGTAGTAGGCCTTTATCTATAGGTTGCAGCCCCATTTGAAACGTTTTACCTGGATCATTGGTGGTCAGCAAGATCACCAAACTGTGACTCCTCTGGAATCTGTTAATACTACATTTGACAGACCACCCATATTTAACTAATTTGCAAACTGTATACAATGTGTTAGCTCTTAATTGCAGCACAATGTGAAACATATTTTTCAAAGTATTATTGCTATATCTTGTTTGCCTATCAACACCTATTGCGTCTTAACTGTCCTGGAGGGGTGGATTCCTCCCTCTGTGGTCCCTTCCCAAGGTTTCTTCCCTTTTTTCCCTGTGGGGTTTTTAATGGAAGTTTTCCTTGCCCGGGGGGAGGAGCAGGTTATGGGGGTGTTGTTTGTTTCCATGAGAAATATAAGTTGTAAAGCCCTTTGAGACTGCAATGTAATTAAGGGCTAAATAAACAAACTTGACTTGACTTGGTGTAGGTCTAGACACCTATATTTTATTAATTTAGATTTTGTCAAAAGATCCATCCATCCACCCATCTTCTCCCGCTTATCCGGAGTCGGGTCACGGGGGCAGCAGCTTCAGCAAAGGACCCCAAACTTCCCTTTGTCAAAAGATGTTGGACAAATTATCTGAGGAGCGAATTCTGGAGGCATAGAAAATATAAGCAGGCTATTCTGAACAACAGGCCGATACATTCACCCAGTGTTTGAATTTATTTGAGTTAATGTTATGTTACATTTAGGTCACATAACTCATGTAGGCCTATGTAAGACGTGAATTATGTCTGAAGCGGCCGTACGTTTACTGAGGGAATGTCCATCCTACCAAGATATACTGTACTGTATAAACCAGTGGCTTGACGCAGAATAATCGACATATTTATTTGAACTTACCACTAGATGGCGCCTTTGCGCACAACTTCTTTATGCCTACAGATACACATTCAATATATTCTGCCTTCACACCACACGTGACGTCCCTGTAGATTTTTATATAATCATGCGTGACTTTATTTTTAAGAAACACAAGAGTGGATTTGCAAGGGCTTTGTTTGAATGTATGCACATAGCCCTATAGGCCAGAGGTCTTCATCTAAGGGTCTTTAAAGGTACTGCAGGGGCTCCTCAAAAAAAATAGGGCACCATTACAACAGTCCACCATATATATAGTTGACCCAACAACCAAATATTTAATATGGGATAGGGGGTCCCTGTGCCGTATCTAACAGCCAAGGGGTCCTTAGCTTAAAACATATTGAAGACCTCTGCTATAGGCTATAGGTGGGTCGATCCGCAGCCTATCTATCTCAGACCTGTGATTAAGCTATTAGGATATGTTTCAACCGAGCTTCAGGAGGGGTAGGTTAATTTTGTCTAAATGTAGTCTACAGTAGTGTGACGGAGATCGTCTGTCCGGCACTGGATTGCCAGTCTCTTTATTTTTTAGCATTTTCTGAAGTAAATCAATCAAAAGATATCTCTAAAATCTGGTCTGCAGCATTAGCGGGTCTTACATGTTACATAAAAAGCAGCTAAATTAAGTTGCTACATATAATCACAAAAAACACAAACTAAATAATTACCATACAAGATGAAAACTCTATATTTACATGTATTTTTTATTAAATTGTAGGGGACGATTGCTTCTCATGTAGCAATTTCCACTAGTGGATGCAGATCTTTTTAATTATAGTTTCTGTGTGCATGTTTTTATTGAAACTTCAATATTCTGAATATTCTGAATCAAAATCCTCATGCAAAACAAACACAGTATCGTTGGAGCACATTGATTAGGCTATCTCAGATCTATTGCACAACAGAGATGTCACTGTTAGCATTGGCACTTAATAGTGATGGCTTAGGAATACATATTGATTGATGAGCTCAGGATGTAAATGCGTGCGTTTGTATACCTGTCAATGTATATCTGCTCTGCAGCAGAAAACCAAGGGAAGCGAGCAGGTTTTGTCCTAAATGGCTGATGAGTTACTGTGGGCGCACCACGTGTCAATCAAGCAGCTCCCTCTGTCCGGTCTTCACGATGTTCCTCCCTTTTTTACTCACGCTGATTTTCGTTGCCCGGGAGGAGGCGCAGGTTACCGTGGGCCTGTTGCAGGCATTTGAGACTGTACAGTGGTTAAGGGCTTTATATAAATAAATGCAACGTTGCCTTTGAGTACCTTGAAACGCTGTAAGTGTAATTAATCATATAGTGATAGTTCAAGCAGGCCACAAAGTCACACTTACTGTAGCTAGATTATCAGATGATCCCAACCAGTTGATAGACCAGCTGATTGCTGCTTTACACGTGGTGGCCAAACGGTCCAGGGTGCCTTATTTAAAAGTCCTCCCCTGCCGCTTCCTCTGCCCAAACCCATTTGCACCCGGCACCTCCTCCTCCCCCCGCTGCTCCATTTTGTATGTCTGTATTTAATCGATGTCTGTTGTCACTACTGCTTGCTCGTTTCTGTACCCGGTGGGGGGTCCATTGCTTCTCCATCTTGCCTTGGGCTTTCCATGCACAGTATGTGCATGGAAGGGCAGGCAGCTCCCAGAATAGAGCCATGTCTCCAAATATAAATAACTTGATTCATTTTGTGTATGGTGGAAGAGCTCAATGGAGCTGAATGAAATTATTATTATTATTGTAAATTCACTCTTCCACTTCAGTGTCAATAGTCGTCGTTTGCATTTGCCGATGTGTTTATGATCTGTTGACAATACTAAAGTTCTGAGATGATGAGATTATGTTTTGCCCTCTGTTTAGTCAAAATCAATTAGAGGTTAATACAATATTCACTTCTTATACTGAATATGAAAGTATTACTATTTGGTTACCATCTTCCATTCAAACAAAACTTAAATCTTAAATTTAAGCAACAGCACTTAGCAGAAACTTTTATTATAAGCAATTACTTCTTTGTAAATACTGTAATTTAAACACTAACGTAAGCAAACATAATATCTTAATGTATATTGTAACATTTAATTCATATGCAGTCTAAAGTTAGCATGTTGACCAGTAAGTAACCTTGTATCTTATCTTAACTAAGCGTATATATAATTAGAATTAAGAGTGACTTCAACATCATAAATGCTATGCAAATCACAGAGGGGTTGTGTGCACCCTTAATATTCATCTGTCACTGCCCAGCGTCACTAGCTGCTGGGAGTCCAGTTGTTTTGTTTTCTTGGGTATGTTTGTAACAGTGCACTATTTGTTCTGAGGTAACACATATCTAAAACTCATCCACCTAGAGCATATTTAGCTACTGAAACATTAAGACGTGACAACTTGGGGCTTTTATATGCAAAGTGCAGGGGATGGTTGTGTCATTGACTGAGGGACTGATAATTATCACTGCAGAGAGTATTGAAAATCCATGCATTTGTCTGCATGTGCTATAGCTAAATCCCAATCACCCTGAATGGATCATTTCATTAACCCTCTGAGATGTGTGGATGCAGAGATGTCTCTGCCAACCTCTAGCTATGCAAGACATGGACGACCATCCACAATGTTTATGACAGTTCTCTAGAGAGAAGGAAACTATAGGAGTAAACTCACAACGGGTGAAATTCCATTAAACTGCATGCTTATATCTTAAGAGGAAGCCTCTAATGCTCTCAAAATGAAAGTAAACACACACCTCAATTGCCTCATTCTCTGGTGAAGGAGGCAAACATTTAATTTAAAGAAGAATGCTAAAGGGCCTAGCGGCAGGTTAGCACGCTTGGTGAAGTTGCTCCAAAAGTTCTATCGGAAATCCACGGAGACTGCTATTTTGGAAAATCTTGGAAAATCTTCGTACACGCTTTTTATGTATTATATGTACATATTTATATGTTTGGTAGGTCGCACTATATTGTAGGACTTAAAGGTATAGTCAGTCATAATGGAGAAAGATTGTTATTTGAACATTATCAAAACAAAAACACCTCTCCTTTCAATGACTGTAGCGTGCTACTCACCACCAGTGGAGGGCAGTTACTACTGTAGGTATCTGCCATTCACTGCAGTGTACTGTACGGGGATTTCGTTTTTCAGGCGTTGCAGGCTGAAATTACATTGTCTATATGTATTTATTAACCAAACACAACACGAAAGACAACAGATAATACAATACCTTGATTTGGTTGAAATGTAGCTAAGATCAGATAAATTATAAGAATAAATCCAGTTTCAATCTTTGGGTTAACATCTGAATTTGCCGTGCGCCGCGGGAGTCCGGGATCTGCCAAGCACAGTTATACTGCGCATGCTCCAACCAGAGACACGCCATGTCAGTTGAATGTCATGAAAGCTGACCAAAGCACTGATTCAATGTTGTAATTTCAACATTGAAAAAGCAAACAATTTATCAACGTTGATTAAATGTTTGTCTATTCAACATTGAAAAAGCGAGGACTTATCAACCTCGATTCAATATTTTTTAGCATTGAATATTCAACCTCAATCATCATAATGATGATTATGATTGAATTTCTACATTGAATCATTGTCATCTTATCTACTGTAGGTAGTAACTATAGTTACTGTAATTGTATTACATTTTTCAGTAACTAGTAGTGTAACTAATTACTATTTCCAAAACAGTCCTAATATTACAATTACTAATGCTGCATTACTGCATTACTGCATTACATTAACAATATTTCTGGTCCTAGCAAACTTAGGGTAGGCTAATTGAACAAGCCTGTCCAATCATCTGGTTTGAGAGGCTGCAATGTTTTCACTTTGGCTGATTGTTGACTCCTAAGGTTCATTATT
>JAODUK010004678.1:0-10674 GCA_027564635.1 Typhlichthys eigenmanni
GCGATAATACCGCAGACCGCGGTATTGGGGCACCCTTAATCACCGCAAGGACATTTTCTTCACCGCGACAGCCCTAGTTATGGTTCCAGTTTCTGTATCTGCACTACCTGTGTACAACTGGCTTGCGAGTCGCCGGCCACTTAACTCACATCACTGCACCGTTGCGAGGGGCGGTTTGTGCGTCTTTTAGAGTTGTCAATATAGGATTCGATTGGAATGCCCCTCTTTAAAAACAATCGCACCTATTTCAAACACTCGCTGTAGTGATGATCGCATCATGGTTTGATTCAACATGAAACAAAATCGGCGTCCTGCTTCACTGGTAGATTTCCCTCAGTGTAATCTGTCAAACTGACGGATGACCTTCAGATTTTCCCGTCATTGTTATAAATATTCAGTCAATGACAGAAAATTTCCTGTTAATGCGACCTCTGTACTATAGATAACAGCAGCTTCTGAATCATAACAGTTTAAAAGCCCTGCCGCGCAGTTAATGAGTGAAGCAGGTTAATATCAGCCTCTCGGTTGGTAATTCATCACATGCGCTGGTCTTCTACTATAGACAGATGTGGGGAGATCCTGGATAAAGGAACTGCCTCCTCTTGTACCTATTGTTGGTTTCATCTACAGCAGCGTTGTCAGGCGGGTCCATTTAACAAGGAAGAGTCGATACACTGGGTAATTCTCTTGTACTCAATATCTGCTCAAGGAGCTGATATTTATATTTAGTAAGAACCCAGGCTTCCCCCAGTCAATCTGCCCACTTTTGAATACTAGTACTTTTGCTCTTGCAGATAGCTCTCAGCCACATGTCCCTGCTCCCTTAGGCTGAGGATTCTGGGCTGGTGATTTAAAGGTAACATTTGAAGAATGTATGTGAACTCAGCATCACTGCTGCCAGGCACAAGGTTTTGTACGTTATTCAGTATGGTTTGGTTTTCCCCCAAACATTGATCACATTAATTATTTAGAATAAATACTGTAGTTATAATAGTATATGCTTGGGTGTCTTGTGCTATTTGTTTTGATCTCTATTGGCAACAAAAGGCAATAGAGTGGAGGTGTGGCAGCAGCAGTACATTAGCCCAGTGCCAGCAGGAGGGCAGTTATGGCTTGCTCACTACGATGCCATGATGGGAATGGCACTTGGCGTGGCACATTTCGCTGCGACGTGCTTGTGTGGGGCTATTCCCTCCACCAAGAAGTGTTCCACAAATGGAGTCAATGTGTTGAACAGCTGTGGGAAGTGACGGCTGGAGTCTGGCCAGCTCATTCCGTTTGATGCAGTGATTTAGCACTGTGCTCCCTGGCTAACCTTGCCTTGATGGGAGGTGGCATTTGACTATTGGGCTTTCTAGCACAGCTCAGGTCTACCGCTGACTGTTCTATCCATACTGTGGTTTGCACAGCCAGGAAACCATTATTTTAGTCACAGGTGCTAAGTGGATGTCGGCAATAACCAGACACTTGTGTTATCTGCCACGTCGGTGTGAAGCACCAAGTAACAAATGCACACCACAAAAAGAATTGTCATTTTTCTGTAACCTTACAGTGTCACCACAATATTGTTCCCATGATATCTGAATCAGAAAAGTTGTATTCTGAGTCTGCCTAACGTCGCTTATGTTTGTTGCAGGTTTGCTTTTGGTAATTGATTTTCCTATGGTGTGTGTAATCATGTTGTGTGTGTGTGTGTGTGTGTGTGTGTGTGTGTGTGTGTGTGTGTGTGTGTCTACAGTATATAGGCTACTATGTGTGCACACAAGTTAATACTGTATTCACACTCAGTTAGATACTAGATAGGTTTTTTTTTTTTTTTGAAGTTCCTCAAAGCCTCTACATGTCATCTCTTATATTTGAGTTTAACATACATGTCTGAACTGTGTTGGGAGAGAAGTTAGTTTAAATTAGTATAGCAATATGTGTGACTTAGATCCATTACGATAGTCATCCAAACTGTTAAACAGATATCAATTGTTGCAGCAGTTAAGCATTTGTCTTATAAATGTCACTCAATATAATAGGAAAGACATGCAAGAGACTGCATGTGCCATGAAGTGTAAAATGTTCCCACATTTATTTATATGTGCCATGTATTGGCTAAACACAATCACCAGCTGCTAAATGTTAACAAAACTATTGATGTCTAAATCTGTGCATCCCTAAACCTAACCTGGAAACGGAGGAGATACTATGGTCAAGGTGTTTTTGTGTGCATCTGTCATGGTGGTTGTGTGCATTTATGTAGCATCTTGGGCCATAGCTAAGCAAGTGATCTGTGTGTGTGTGTTCTGGTTATGGTGGTGCATTGCTGTGATTGGCCTCCCATGTTAATGAGAGCCGTGACGATGCAAGGACACTGGGAACACTTCTGTCTGTCACCATTGTTATCCTCTCTCCTGCTGCCTCCTCTAATTTATGTCCTCTTTAATGCCTGCCTGCCTGCTACAGAGAGCCGTGGGTGAGAGGGGAACCGCACCAACAGAACATGCTGCCTCAAGTGTTGGGTCTAGGTGCATTTGAGTCGATGATGGCGCCGTTAAAGACGTCTCCTGCTAACTAGGTCATGTCTGCGTGGTGCGTAGCTTTAGGCTACACACATTGCGTGTTTAATAATGGCTGCTATTCACAAGTGTTCTTTAGGTCACAGCAGGAGTGCTTATGTGGGTTGTGTCCACGTTCAAGGACCTCTAACCCGTAAGACGTGTTTACTCTGTCGGAGGTGGCAAAGCAGGTCTGCCCAGCTAGCGTAGCTGTTGGCTATTGACACGAGGCGTGTCCGCCGCTCTGGCCTCTTCCCGCTTATCTCGTGAGTGCATAGCCGTTAACGTGCACGCGAGACCTAAAAATAGAGCCTCTTATGCGCAAGTCAAGTGGCAGCAAACACTGCTGTAGCAGACCATTCACTCTGTGAGAGAGAATTCTAGAGCTTAGCTGGACACGAGAGCCGTCCTTGCAGCTAGTGTTGGTTCAGCTAGAACAGGGGAACTGAAGAAGGGGTGCGGGGGGTTGATTGTCACTCGGAAGGAATTTGAGGATAGTCTTTCATCGTTTCAATAACCCTGTCGCAGAGGAGAGGATTATCTTTTCATTTGTTTAGTATCTGTACCTGTTTCTCTCTGTCTCTATTAGCTGTGTACTTAAATAAAAGCAGTTAACCACCTCTGGCAGTGGAGAAGTTAAATGTCAGTAATGATGGAGGTGTTGCTCTCACCACCACGCTGTACTGAACTGCCAGTGCCCCCTTCATTTTGCATCTTCTCTTTCTTTTAGTTTCTCCTTCTCCCTTGTTTTCCCTCAGCTTATCTATACCCCCTGTCTTTTCTCTACCCCCTCCACGTTTACCACCTACCTCTCTTTCTGGCACAATATGTGGCTGCGCTATATACAGCAGTGAATGTGGGGAGGAGGGTGGGTGTGTAGGTAGGTAGGTAGGTAGGTGTAGCAGCCTGAGTCAGAAGGAAATGAACCCAATAAATCAAACTCTTGTCGCTGTCTCCTCCCTGGCTCAGTGGAGCTGTGCCTGTAAGCAGCGGGCCACCAATACCCTGTTGTCCTGTGAAATCTCCTAGCGCCCACACTGGTGATTTTCGTATATTGTATTTCTTACTGCATTATCTTACCCGCTGTTGCTGTACTGACCCGTGGAACCTTCTCAGAAACTGCATATTGATGCCAAGAGCAGGGCGATGTCTTGTTTCAGTCTATTTGGAAGCTTCTGGAAGCCCAGATTTCTCACTTTGCCTCCTGGCCCTCCCACTACCTGTTGTGGGTGTGTATGTGCACTCCCACAAGACCATAGTCATAAATAACACAAAGAGGCGATTCCTCCTTTTCTTTGTGTTTTCACAGGTTTTTATTTTTTTCTCACTGTAGATTTGTGTCAAGCAGTTAAATCTCATGCTCAGGATAATGTACGCCTGTATGCCTATCTGTCTGATAACATCAGTGTGTATTGGATTTTTGTCAGCTCCGCACTGCTGCCCTCATGAACTGCTGTTCATGATGTTTTGCTGTTGGAATCTTCCAACAAGATTGTTATCAAAGAAAGTGACAGAAGGCACTCTTGTTGAGGATATTTTAACTTTTATGCGTGTCTAAAAAAAACTGCGAAGCGCGGCGCCATAAAAAAGCGCGCGCCGTACCATAGGAAAACAATGGTTTTGCTGGAGACATGTTTCTAGCGTGTGGCTCAGAATGGGCCTTTGAGGGGTGAATGTGCACAAAGCTTACTATTCATATTTTTGTGACATAAACTCAGAATTATCTTATTTCTTTACAATTTACTAAACAAACATGTCTCTATGCAGGAAAAACATTGAGTGCGTAGTTGTGTGTGCGCCTTGATGTATATTGAAGTTGGCCGTATGTTAGGCTGAATGGCCGTGGTTGGCAACAGTCTTTCGTCTGTGCCGCGCGCAGCAAACACACGGAGGAGCGAAGAAGTAATTGGTATTCTCAATGCTGGAAATACGCCCTATTGACAGTGGGCTGTAATGGTACACTTGGCATAAATTACCCAAGATCACACCTCTCCATGCTCTTCATTATCACAAAGGATTCCTGTTACCAGAGCCAAATGCATAGCGCAGCACCACTGTACAGTTGTCTATACGATTGACAGCCTTGGTGGGACTGCGTTGTGATGCACACACCAAAACAGTGGTCTGGTTGTGGTGGACCTTGAATAAACAGAATGTTGTTTAATTTGTACAATTGAGCTGTTATATTGATGAACTAACACGACTGCTGTGGTTCTCTCTTCCCATCGCTCCTTGTCAATCCCAGCCGGTGGCCGAGCCCATTCCTATCTGCAGCTTCTGTCTGGGCACCAAGGAGCAGAACCGCGACAAGAAGCCAGAAGAACTCATCTCCTGCGCCGACTGTGGAAACAGCGGTGAGTGGCTGTGGGTTCAGATGGCCTTTCTGTGAACACTAGAGTACTGAAGCTTGTAATGGTGCCGCTGCTTTTTGGGATTCACTCCATGTACATTTCAGGTTTGTTTAGGTCAGTCAGTGTAAGGGCTTGATAATGTTGACATGCTGTTATCTTGTTTGAGAGGTGAAATGTTGCCATTCTAGTTACGCTCACAACCAGTCGGACACAATGTTTGAAACCAATATATACTAGTATGTAAATGTATGGCTGGTGCGTGGCTTTTACACAGTTGCACACTCTTTGCTATATACACTGTACATGTGTGTATGTGTGGTGGTTGCACACTCTCCCTTTGCAGGCAGGTCATTTCCAGCAGGAGCTTGTTTGCCTCTGTCTCTAACAATGCAAGTGGGTCACCACTGCCAGTGTTTGACTTCCACATCTGTATGTTTGTGTCTGTCTTTGTTAGGCCACCCGTCCTGTCTCAAGTTCTCCCCAGAGCTCACCGTGCGAGTCAAGGCACTGTGGTGGCAGTGCATCGAATGCAAGACCTGCAGCAGCTGTCAGGATCAAGGCAAGAATGCGGTGAGTAGACAGCAGTGTGGCAGCTCTCTCTCTCTCTCTCTCTCTCTCTCTCTCTCTCTTTTTGCCCCCGCCTACCCAGACTTGCCTTTCCCTCCTGGAGGACCAGTCAGACGATGACAGATCTTTTTATCTGTGTAGCTGGGATAGAGCTATTTTAGTCTTTAGTTATTTTACTCTCCTCCCAGATGAGAGGAGCACAGTCATTATTTACATCTGCAAGGCATCATATGGCGCATGCTCTGTATTTTTGGGTACCAAACGTTTAATGGTCCTGACTGAATGTAGACTAGATGGCATTACCAAGTACTGACTAATGTAAAGTCAATCTGTGCCAAATTGAAAGATAGAGAGAGCGAGATATTTCTATGGTTATTAGCATTTAGATTTTTTTTAAAGTTAATTACACAATTGTTGTATTGTGTGCGTGTGTGTTTTTGATACATATTGAACACTTTGCTGTTAACATTGTGATTTACTATTCTAAGCATATACAAATATACGGTATGTCCAGTGAATCTCTTATTTACACAATATTGGTCTTGTCAAACAGTCTGACGATAGATAAAGAATTTACAAAAGAATTGGAAAATGGAAATGGTTGTCTAGTTTATTCATGTTTGAGGTTTATAAAACCTATATGTATTCCTATGTAACAAACACATGGTATTTCTGGATCTGTCCCACACAGGAGAACATGTTGTTTTGTGACTCCTGTGACCGGGGATTCCACATGGAGTGCTGTGACCCCCCACTTACACGGATGCCAAAAGGTAAATTGCACCCTCACCCTAGACTCATGATCCATCTCATGGCCATCATGGCATCCGTAAAATCATCTGCAGATATGCTTCACTTTTATATGGGCTATAGGGCCATTATGGCCTCATTGGTATTTGTGGCACCAATGTTTGAGGACATTTAATCATATTTCTTTTTTTGTTTTGTTTGTTTTTTTTACTGTTACGCATGACTTGCCACCTATATGTCACATGCTAATGTTTCCCACTACACGGCGGTGAATGTTCGGTAGCCTGTCTTTTCTAATGTATTCTCTCTTGCTACCCCAGGTATGTGGATCTGTCAGATCTGCCAACCCAGGAAAAAGGGAAAGAGGCTCTTACACGAAAAGGCAGCACAAATCAAACGGCGCTACAACGCGCCACTAGGACGGCCAAGGAACAGGTAAAAACATGCAGTCCGGATAATGCTTTTAAATGTCAGGCTCCCAATAACTACATGTTTACTCAGATCTATGGGCTATACGCTCTATAATGTAATGGTTCTTAAGTCACATTTTACACAGTAGGATGTTAATTTCATTGGTTAAGATATGAAGACACCGGACATATGGAAGCTGTTAACTCTGCCAGCAATCACATCTCCATCCATTTGTCCTGTTAGTTGTTACCTGGCAACTGGCAACGCCATCTGCATACCAGTGCTGTTACAACAATACAGCAAACAATATTACCCAATGATCAGCTTATAGAATACTGATCATTCTATACTCAATGCTTCTGTCTTTTACAAGCCTAGCAGTCATTTCTGCACTAAATCTATTTAAAGCACTTTGGGATTTCTTCTAATGTAAAGTGCGTTACAAATAAAATGTATTATTATTATTATTAAAGCGTTGGCTTGGGTGTTGTGAATCCAACTGAGCAGAACCAAGCCATACTAAATGCACAAATGGTGTAAGCCTCCATACTATGTCTCGACGTGCACACGTCTGTGCATTTGCAAGCGGGCTGACTACCTTACATCTAGACTAGCTTCTGAACAATACATATTTTGAATGAACAGAGAAATGCCATGCTTTGTGCGATTTAGTGATTGTTCTGTGTAGCTTGTTACTGTAGACGTAGACATATTAGAACTATGTAGCTGACACTTGGTGAGCTGATTTGTGTGATCATTGTATGGTTCACTGCTAAACAATGGTGTGAACTCCTAACGACAATACATGTGTACCATAACCCTTCCCTGTCCGCCCTCTGCAGGCCGGGCCGGCCCTTCAAGAAGCTGGGCGGCCGCGGGCGACGGAAGCGCTCAGCCTCCCCCCACTCGTCGTCCAGCTCCTCCTGCGAGGGTTACCCCGGCGATGACCGGCTGCTCTTCTCCCTGCGGGAGGACGAGGACGGCGTGTCGCACGGCGGCATGCGCATCAACAAGAAGACCAAAGGCCTGATTGACGCGCTCACCAAGTTCTTCACCCCGTCGCCCGAGGGCCGCAAGGCGCGCCAGGAGGTGGTGGACTATTCCCAGCAGTACCGCATCCGCAAGAAGTCCAGTCGCAAGGACGAGGGCGACGACAGGATGGGTAAAGACTGCACTTACGCCATTATAGCGAAGCTATTGACTTTTATATAGGCTATAGATACGCCCACATAATTCTATTGATATTGTTACATGTTCTTTGAAGAATAATTCAATGGGTTTATACAATCATTTGCAGATAATCACATTTAATAATTGATTAATAAAGACTGCAAACTACGTAAAAACTGACACTGTGTGAGTGCTGATGTTCTGCCGAGCTGTGCTCCCTATTCAAATGTGCTACTTAAGGGTAACATACAGTAGCGCTGGAGACCATAATCATGGGCTCTGTTTCCACTAAATGTTAGATATGTTTTAAAATACACATAATCACTTGATGTGACACCATAATTCACTCCACTCTAAGAATATGGGAGCTTTTTTTTAAATGGTCTCCTTACGAGTCAGACTGTTGATTCGCGCTACAAAACAGCTCATATCTCATCAAGGTAGCACAACTCAGCAGAACACCGGCGTATTATCAACCGGCAGTTTAAACTAGAAACACTACAAGTTTTTTTTTCTTCCTAAAATATGGATATTGGAAAGTGGTTTGTTTATAAGCCCAGCTGCTCTGCTTGAACTGAACCTTGGAATTTAGGATCACCACTGAATCTGGATCTGAGGTTGCAGATAATACTAGCCTACTTCAAGCAAGCCCACTAAACAACAACAAAGTAGCATTTAGTCAGAGACAGGATAGGTAGTTTGTTTAGACGAAGGTGTAGACTACCGGTAGACAACTTTGGTTGTTTTGTCTCTTATGGCTATTACATGCGTTTATTTGGGAAATGCTTAATGAGAAAAAGATTAACGTGCAAACAGAAATCGATTAGGTCACATTTTTGTAGGCAATCTCAAAATGAAAAACAAAATCCTGATCATCTTTTTCTTTTCCATTGATGGCCATTTTAAGGAAAAGGTTTCTGTGCATCTTCCTTTGTACCCGTCATGTTGATGTTTTAATATAAAGCGCTTTGTGATTTTGTATCAGTGACAAGCGCTATATAATTAAAAGTACTTACTTTAATGTGTGTTGGTCATGGACATTCTCCTCCCATGAGAAGCATTAATGGATCTGCATAGATGTAGGGCTGCTAGAGCTCATATCTAGTCACTTCTTTATTCTTATAGGCTATAGTCTAAATAATGTGCCCACCCATTTGAAATGAATGAACACTGAACTTGGGTTGACGCCAGCTCTGGACAATAGTTGTCTGCTGCTAATCATGTTTAAAATATAGTGTAGACTGTAGAGCACCTTCTATAGTAGCCCAGGGGGCATTCAGAGGATGGCGGGGGGCGCTGGAATCAATATTTTGGAAAAGGGGCGCTGAGCTACTTTTGTGGGGTGCGTTTTTTTTGTTTACACAAAATATTCATAACAATGCCAGATTCAACTAACAACTAGGTCTACTTGTTGAACTGTGAACTGTGGTCTGCAACCAGGGTCGGACTGGCTGAGAGAATCGGGGGATTTCCAAAACTGCCGGTCAATGTTACAACCACGTATAGCCTATGGCCCACCATGCAAAAAAATCTAAATAAATGTTACAGGCATGCAGTTAAATCTGCAGTTCTCTCTTAGAGCATGGCCTGAATACAATGTAACTATTTTACTGGACTGATCGAAAATTCAAAAGAGGGGGAGGTTCCCCGTCAATACCTGAACAGTGCACTTTACAGTCAGAGCGGTCGAGTGCAACCGAGGATTATTTAACGCTTTTACGTTTTAGTTTCTTCTCCAAATAAAATGAGAAACGGGAGGTGTGGGAAACATTTGAAGAAACAAGCACTCCAAGCTAATGTCAAAGTAAAAAAATAAATGGAACACGTTTAGACCGCTGTCAACGCCAAGTGATGGAGACAGTAGCCTAATCAACTAGCATGCGGCAGTAGCCTACCGGGCAGTAGGACTACCAATCAGCCCACATGGTTGAGAACCACTGTTCTATAGCTTAAAGTGCTATCTATGACATGTTCTGCCACTAGGTGTCACACTAGAGCACCAGCATCTCCAGCAGTCCAAAACAAATGCTTTGTGGGGCCACACGCACACACGCACTAACTAAGGCACGGCTGTCCCAGCTATGAAAACAAAGATGAAAGCAGCTCTGATTACACAAAACAACACACTGCTGTTTAACACACAAAACAGCAGTGATGTCATTCTCTGCTGAGGATGCAGTTACTCCACTATATGTTAACATTGGAAAGAGTTGTTTTCTGCTGCATTCATATTTTAAATATTGTACTGTAGGATACCAATAGAATTCTCTATACTGTAATTTGAGCAGGCAAATTTTAGGTATGAATTTGATGTGGTGTTTTGAGTTCTTATGCATTTAAAAATGTGAAGTCAAATGTAGGTAGATGTTATTTGACCTGTCCTGAGTGTATGCGTGTGCATTCCACGGTTGATGGGTGGTTTAGAAAAGGGGTGCCACGCAGTTTCACATTGACCGTGACACTGCGTCTCAATCTTCAGACAATCAGGATGGGAGCGACTGGCGAGACGACGAAGACAAACTGCCTGGCCATGAGAACCTGACGGAGAAAGACATTGAGTTGTTCAGACACATCCAGGAGCTAGCACTACAGGTACCACGCGCACACACACACACACACACACACATATGCACCTTTAGAAAGATGAAGGTTTTCCTAAATGATCTGAGCTCAATACACTTAAGGTGAGGGGGAAATGAGTGCCACAAGATATCTTGCACCACATAGATGTTGGATATGTGTGTTTGAGAGAGGAAGAAGAGAAGAACTACTAAGTCGTTCTGCCAAAGCATGGCAGTGTTTCAGCTAGTGCTGGGACGATTAGTCGACGTAACCGACGTCACCGGTTACGTAAATACGTCGATTTGCTAAATGTACCGTCG
>JAODUK010004679.1:0-10673 GCA_027564635.1 Typhlichthys eigenmanni
AAGAATGTGTGAGTTTTCATAGAAAACATGAAATTGTCTGGGTGACCCCAAACTTTTGAACGGTAGTGTATATACATACATATATACATACATATATACACACACATACATATATAGATATACATATATACACATATATACATATATATATACACACATATATATATACACACACATACATATATACATATACATACATATATACAGTATATATATACAGTATATATATATATACACACACACATACATACATGCATATACACACACACATATATATACATACACATACACACACACACACACGTACATATATACACACGCATATACACATTATATACACATATATATATATATATATATATATATATATACACACACACACACACACACATGACCAAAAATATTTGTTAATAATGTGGCAACCTTTGCATCTGACCATGTAAGGCCACCTGAGTGACAGCCATTTTGTTCTGGTTTACTTATCTCTGTCTCACCATGGGCAGAAAGAGATAGAAGACTAAGGAAATACCATTTTAAATTCACAGCCCAGATTACATTTCAACCTTCCAGCCTGCATATTTAATCCTGTTTCTTCGATAAACGATAGGATGATTTTTGACTGACTACAGGAACCCAATTTAACCTTGTTCCTCAGAGAGACGGAGCTGCTGTTATGTCCTATAGACATGCCCTTGGTGACGGTCGACCCCCCTACCCCTCTGCTCGTTCTCCCCTTGTCTAACACCGTGAGTCTGTCTGTAAGGCCCGATAGAGAACCTAGCGCCATGCTAACTCATTACATATAGAGCACAGCCTAATTACACAGTCACCCCCCTTTGTAACCTGCCAACACGGTCAGGGCTCCTAGAAGTGATGGTATTAAGAACATCTGGGCAAACATGTTGAGAGATAAGGGAAGGAGTGGACGTCTTTAGCATGCCATGCTAAACCAACAGTCCTAGTGTTCATATTGGTTGGTTGGTTAGCGCAGGGCAGTTATACCTCACTCTGACACCTCAAAGGATGCTCTGGTGATGTGTACATGCCACAGCTCATTGTGTACTTTGTAGAGCGTCCGCTCTCTACATTGGAGATGCCGGGTTTGCGTCCCAAGTGGGACAAACCCTAGACTACACTAGGTGTGTGTCCGGAGTTACCCATGTGGTTTAAGCAAGCCTTACACAAATGTGTGTGCCCCTCTCTCATACACAAGTGTTTTCTACACCTCCTGCTACAGTGTTCATATGCTCACAGCATTCCCTACCTCTCCCTTAACACCAGACTACACTGTGGACAGTCTCAAAGATAAACATCAAGAACAAGAATAAGACCTACATGGAACCTGGGAGTGCTATAATGCATTTAAGGTGTGTAATTTACAGCTTTATGTTCAGTGTGTCTGTTACCTTCTCCATATTGCCTCATATAAAGATATAGGCCTATGAGACCCTCCCTCCCTCTCTCTCATATTTCTGTCATGTTATTCTCTCTCTCTTAAATCTTTCCAAATGCCTCCCTTAACTTCCAGAGTGACACCGTAAACAGGACAGGCTTTCAATAGATAGAGATGGTTCTCCATATTGTATATCACTGGGGCACTTACACAGCACACCAAACCCTGCCAAATTGTCGGTTTCCATGGAAACTTAGTACTTAGTGACCGATAACAGGGCAACTAAAAAATAGCCATCAGACACAAGAGGGAGAGAGAGAGAACAAGTGAGCAAGACAGACAGACGGAGAAAGCGAAAGACAGAGGGTGATATTGTGGAACAAAGGAAGCAATTTAGTATCGGAGGACAGCATGAAGCCCGATTATGTCGTCAGTGAAAATTATCATTAATTTCCCTCTGTCCAGCTGGGCCAGATTAATGCCTAGCCATTCTCCAGTGTGGAAAAATAGCTAGGGCTTTAACCATTACACTGGGAACAATAGTCACCATGATCTTACAGCAACCTCCACAGAGAAGGTCGTAACTTTCTTGAATAAAACAGTATAACTTGTTATTTTGCAATGTATTATGCAGTGAGATAATGTAACAGGAAACAAGCTTCTGCTCAGCCATGCAAGTTGGTTTTTAAATGTTAACTTACCCTGGACACAAATGCTCACCTCCCTCCATCTGTCAGGCTATGTTTAAGCAACCTGGGCTGTGCTATATTTTTTAAAACATAATCCGCCTAAAAAGATGAACCAAGCGCAGGACTTGTGCTATGACATCTCTCTGGGGAGTTCAGCTAGCAAAGCGAGCGCTCATTGGGTGTAATTGTACATCCCAGAACGCCGTGGTTTCCACATAACTGGGCCTAATCACTCTCATCAGAACCAACACGCCTGTTTAGCCACTGAAAGCCTGCAATTTTACTCCTCTCTGCACGCTTATCATTTACGAAAGCGACCAATTATACATCCATTAAAATACAAATACAAAACTGGTAGCAACAAAGGTGATGCAGGGCTCTGGTTCGTTATGGAAAACACAGAGGTATGTATGAAATCAAAACACAATTCAGGCCATTGTTGACAGGCAGCCGCTTCAAAACAA
This sequence comes from Typhlichthys eigenmanni, assembly GCA_027564635.1. Lineage (NCBI taxonomy): Eukaryota > Metazoa > Chordata > Actinopteri > Percopsiformes > Amblyopsidae > Typhlichthys > Typhlichthys eigenmanni. The sequence continues at coordinate 2,547 of JAODUK010004679.1, forward strand.
AATACTCTCATGTTTCCCATTGAAAACAACGTATGCTAGATCACAAAGAGATTCCTGGAAGAGAGAATGTGTACATTCAATAGCATATTACCTTTTCACAGTGTTCAAATAAGCAATGAGTTAATTATTAAAAGAACTGGCTGTCATGAATATAGAACCTGCAGCTGCAGTCCTGGTTAAAAGAATAGAATTGACTGGTATTATTTCAGCCTTTGTTAACATGACAATCCTGAAAGCCCACCAAAGGCCAATAGTGCTTGCTATATTCTTTTGAACAGTTTTAAAAGAAAGACTGTTTTAAACAGCAAATTCAGAGAGGTAGAAAATGAGATAAAATCCCCTCAAATGTTGGATTAAGGTGTGGATTAAAGAATGAAAGGCAGAATGACACGAAGTCCTGTCAATCAGCATTGGAACAGTAAAAAGTCTGTTACAGTGCAACAATCAATGGCACAAACCTGTGGTGCTCTGAAAAGCTCTACAAACACACTAGTAAACCTGGGATCAATGATGAGCTGTGGTTACTATGTTATCACACAACACACACTGTGCAGTCTAATAGTTGCTCCTTGCTTGTAAAAAACAAATAAATACATGGAGTGGCATGCAGTGGCATTTGTGTAAATACAATTGCTGCTGAGAAAATGAAAAAAGACAACTGAGGCTAGTACATGCTAACCTGACAAGACCAGATCTGTGTCTGTTAAAACACATTTTTCTGGAGAGCTGTCCATTGAAACGGATTCAAGAGGACAGACGCTTTCTAAAAAATACTTTGCATGTGACTGGACAAACCTGTGAACCAGCAGTCTGTTGTTATCCAAGAGGTAATGGATCTGAACGTACTGGGCAAATTGTTCCAATAAGAAGGGGCTTTAAATTTAAATGCACGTCGTCCAATTTCACTTGAAATTCTAGGAACAATGAAAAGAGGATATTCAGTATTTCGTAGACTATATCATGATCTATGTGGGATTAATGAGGGATAATTAAGGAAAATACATTTAAATATACACTGTAGCCAATGAAAATGTCTTCTAGATTTAGGTGCAGTGCAATTTCTCATACATAAGACTGATGAGTTATATAAGGACAACTCAAAACAAATCTACAAAGACTATTATAAGCAACATTGAGAGGACAAAGATTTGTTTCTGAGGAATTTTGATAGACAACATCAGCATAATCTAGTATTAGCAATATTAACTGTGAAATAATTATTTTTTAATCTGTAGGGTAAAACGGTTAATACAGTTATAATATTCTCAGGCTACAATACATTTTCTTTATCACTGAATCAATATAATGCATTTTATTTGTAAAGCACTTTACATTAGAAGAAATCCTAAAGTGCTACATAAGCAATTTACATGTAAAATTATACCAAAAGTTACAATATTAGTAAAAATAAAATACGTCCATTTGTAAAGATACAAAGAAAGAATAAAAGACAATTAACCGAAAGCTTTCTTAAAAAGGTGGGTTTTGAGGTCACGTTATATGGGACTTAAATGATAGTTGTGAATCCAGCCAAATACCTAAGTATTTATATTACTCCACTTTCTGAAGAGGAGTCCCATCTAGCAATTTGACTAAAGAGTTATTTGTGATATGTAAAAGTTTATTTCTAGTACCAAACAACATAATATAAGTCTTCTTCTTATTCATTATGTTTGTTAAGACAAAACCATTTTTGAACAGCATCAAAATCAGCCTGTAATGTACTTTGAATATCAGCTACATCAGTGTTGGAGGAATAAATCACTGTATCATCTGCATATAATTGAATATTGCAATCAGAACAGATTTGTGGGAGATCATTAATAAAGATTGAGAACAGCAGCGGCCCAAAGATAAACCTTGGAGTACTCCTTTCCCCATGATTGTGAAATCAGTTTGACAGCCCTGATAAGAGACACACTGACGTCTGAAGTGCAAATATGAGTTAAACCATAATACGGCATTTTTAGAGAGACCAATTGCATATAGTTTGTCAAGAAGAAGATAGTGATCAACCATGTCAAAAGCTTTAGTTAGATCTATAAATATTGCGACTGTAAACATATTACTATCTAAAGCAGAGGAAATGTCATTTGTGAATTTTAAAAGTGCCGTAACTGCAGAGAAGTTAGGTCTGAAGCCAGATTGATGTGGAGACAAGATTAGATATCATTAACATACTGACATATCTGATTAAAAATTTTCTTTTCAAACACCTTTGCTATACTGTTAATAATAGAAATTGGTCTATAGTTATTAATATCAGAAGGGTCACCCCTTTATGTAATGGAATAACTCTGGCACACTTCCACATTGACGGCATTTCACATGTGGATAAGGATACATTTTATAAATCTGACAAAGGATATGCTAGAAAATGTGAGGCAATTTAAATAAACTTAATCTCCAAATCATCTGGGCCCGCACCACTGCTTGATCTTAAATTATGAATAACCTGCTGCACATCTATTGGACAAATTCTTCTAAAGGAGAAGGAGCTACCACAGGTTGTATTGATTAATGGGGTATCAGACAAGAGGACATTGGAAAAATGTGAACTGCAAACAGTGGAGAAATTATGGTTGAAGATATTAGCTATAATAGAAGGATCAATAACAGCTTCCTTATTAACTCTAATATGAGTAGCAGTGCGTTTTGTAGATGTATTAATTATACTATTGATTGTATTACAAAACTGTTTAGGATTATTATAATCATTAGCTAAACAGTTTTTATAGTAATTACATTTTGCGTTTCTTGTTTTCGTTTTCGTTCCTTAGAACTTTAAATGCAGTCCAATCATCAACATCCTTTGTCAGACAGTGTTTTTCCCAGGCTTTATCTCTCTGTTTAAATATATTTATGATATCACTATTAATCCAAGGAAGATGTCTACCTTTAACATTCAATATTTTGCTCTGTGTAAAGGAAATTCCAAGCATCGTCAACAAAGGGTATTATCTGAAACCTATCCCAGTTTATATCATTTAAGTCTTGGATAAAGCATTCAGTATTCAAATGTTTGCATTGTCTTACTTTGATACATCTTGGCGGAAGGCGAGGCACTCTTCCAAACACAGAAAATAATAGAATGGTCACTAAGACAGTCTGGTGAAACACCAGATGTAACAATTATATCACAAGAATCCAGTCCAACAGGGATTTAGACCTGTAATCAGATCTGGTAGGTTCTTTTATGAGTTGAGTAAGGTTTATACTACTGAATAGGTTTCGGTTTTTAGAGGATGATTGATCTAACCAGTTACTGTTAAAGTCACCCAAAATAATAATTTAATTTGAATGAACTAGCGAGTTAATGGTAGCCAGAATATCCTTTGTAGATTTGGAGGGAGCATTTTGAGGTGTGTAAATATTTCCTATAGTTATTTGTTTGTTCTCATGAAAAATTATTTTTAACAAAGACTCAAAATGCAAGGGGTTCACTTTTGGTACAACTAACTCTGATAACAGATTTGAACAAACATATGTAGCCACTCCTCCTCCTCTAGAAACCCTATCCACTCTATACAAATCATAGTTGTCCAATTTAATTTCATTATCTGTGATTTTACTATTCAACCATGTCTCTGAAATTGTAATGACTTTCGGTTTATTATATACAATCCAGGCTCTTAGAAGATCAATTTTAGAAGGAGGCTCCTAATATTCAAGTGGATAATTTTACAACCTTTCATAGTGTTCATTTTACAGATGTATCAGAAGCGAAATATACATGTACATACATCAAGAAATCTTGGCCTATTGGCCTGGGTACAGCAGAGGAAAAGAAGCAGAAAGCAAGAGAGCAACACACAAACCCACACAGGTACACACAAACCCGCACGTTCACAAGTTGGGTAAACAAAATCATAAAAATAAAATTATAGCAGAGCTCAAAGAGCAGAGTTCAGTCTGCAGTTATACTAATGTGATTGCATTATTATATTTAGATTAACGCATTCTTGTGTAAAGTTCTATATCAGTCATTAATTATATCACATCAATAACGATGTAATATGACATGACTTCACCTGGCCGATCCTCTGTACTAATCCAGCACTAAAATCCAGATAGAGATGGACGCGAACACCTTTGAACCCAAGTTCCTTTTTCTCCTGAGCAAGTCGAAGGATCCTCAATTTATCCTGGAAATTGAGAAATTTTACCAGGATCGGCCTTGGACCAACTCTAGAATCCTGTCGGGGTACAGTAGGAGAGTGATGTGCTCGCTCAGTAGTTATAGAGTCGGGAAGTTTTCTGTGCCGAATAAAAGTGGTATCAGTTCATTCATGAAGCCCAGGATGTCACGGCCGTCAGCTTGTTCAGGAACATGTAAAAAACGAAGATTACAGGCCCGATATCGGTTCTCTGCGTCTTCAACCTTTTCCTTCAGGTAAGAATTTTCCTTCTCCAGCGTTTCTACACGCTGTTACATTGTCTTTGTTAGCACTGACTCTCTGTTCAAGCTCCGAAACTTGTTCTCCAATTGCAAACAGTGATCCATGTATTGTATTTAGGCTCGTTTGTATATTGTCAATTTTTGAGTCAAGATGGGAAAACATGTCGGACTTCAACTGTTGAATAGCGTATATATTTTGATTGGACAAAATTGATTGTTCCATAGTGTCGATATTACACTCACAAAAGCTGTTATTTGGTAATAATTAATAAGGTAGGCTATAAATTAAATCATCGGAGCAGTAGGATTTAAAGGCTAAACATAGTTAGATTAGAGACATCGCAGACACTCACGCCGCCATCACACTCACCTCAGAGAGAAGCAGCATGTATAGGCTATATGATGTTAAACATTAATATAGCAGCAAACAACTTTTTTTCTATGTGAAGATATACAGTATATATAAGATATATATAGTAATTGTGTCCATAACAAAGATTGACATCACACTCCCTCTGTGTGTGTTGTAATCTGAGCTCCTCTGTTCTTTGTTTTCATATCCGGTACGGCATCCTCCACCCACCCCGTCATCCTGGGTCTCCCGTGGTTACAACAACATGATCCCGTCAACTCATGGATCCAGGGACGGTCGACAAGATGCCGGAGGACCTGCCTACAGATGGTATGTGGTACTACATCTGTGGAGAGCCCGCAGAGCGCCCTCCATCCCCACATACCAGCGGAATACCAGGACCTGGCCGACGTCTTCAGCGTGGACCAGGCAAAGCGTCTCCCTCCTCAATGCTCCTGGGACTGTGCCATTGACCTGGAGGTCGGAGCCTCGCCCCCCCGGAACAACATCTACCCACTCTCGGTGGCGGAGACGTTGGCGATGGTATGTGGCCGAGGCGCTGGAGCAGGGACTTATACGCCACTCGACCTCTCCAGCGTCCTCCAGCTTCTTCTTCGGTGGCAAGAAGGACGGAGGGTTAAGACCATGCATTGACTTCCGGGGACTCAACAATATCACGGTGAAGTTCAGGCCTGTCCAAAAGACCGTGAAGGAGCTACAGAACCTACCATTCCTGCGCGCTCTCGCACGCGCTCCCCGGAGTACAGACAGCTGATCTGAGACAGGTGACAATCAGGGCCTTCCACACCTGTTTCATATGTGGATGATTGCTGTCAGCGTATATATAGTGTTTGTGTTCTGGGTTATTTTGCTTTACCGCCTGTACTGTTTTGTGTTTATGGTTAATTAAAACATTTATGTTATTCCTTATTCCCTCGTTGTTGCCTCGGTCATTCGAAACCTTACAGTCGTGTATGTAAATCAAAATACCTAACTTGTCAAGTAGGCGGGTACTGACACAGTTAGCCAGCACTGTGTCCAGACATAACTTATGTAAAGGCTGGTATCAACCAAATGGGTAGATAAACCATAAAACCCTAAAAGCATCTTATTAATTAATGTAAATATGTAATATAAAAAAATCTGTCATGACAATCTTGCACATTCCACTGCCGTACCTATATATAAAAAAACCCTGCCCTAAGATACTGCCCTAATTAACATACACATCTCCTCCGTGAGCCATGTACATTATCACCTTCCTCATCAAACTGAATCACTCCAGCATAGGAAATTGAAGTTGGCCAAATCAATAAATATGATATAGCATTAAATTAGCTTGCCAAGATGAGGTGGAAATGTGAACATGAGAGATAGCAAGCATAGGCCGCAGTAATGCCCCCCCCCTCCATGGAAACATTCAAAATATGAATGCTTTGACATGCCAGGATGTACAATATATGAAAACAAGGGTATCTACTTTTTGTGTGGTTTAAAAAAGTGTTGCACTTTGCGTGGGTCTCTGTCTGCATGTGTGTATGTGTGTGTGTGTACATGTCTGACTGTTTGTGTGTGTGTCGGTCTGTGTATCTGATCTGGTGGCTTGTGTGTGTGTGTGTGCGTGTGTGCATGTACCCATGACATCATCTCTGCAGTGACCAATCAGGGAGATAGGGAGACTCCGTTCTTGAGAGGAGTGTAAAGGAAAAACACTTGACCTACTCTAATATGAAAAAACTGACACCTGCACTTGATTCACACTTTCACAAAGAGACAGCACACCGACACGTCACATTAAAACCAAACAACCACGCCACAACAGATGTGAATACATTGGTGCTCCTTTGAAGTTTTATCTTTCTCACTGGAGGACATCGATTCGGAGCATGGCCATACTGTTCATTTCAATATGAATGGAAATGGAAGTTGGGTGCCGCTACGGCGGCACCGATGTGAAATTGTGGATGGCATGCCAAGCGACCCAACAAGCAGGGTTAATTCAAACTGCCTTTGATGTCTGTCTGTCTGTGTGTGAAATGAGCTGGTGGTCCGGGCATCACACCATCACTGGCGTCAAGACCAGGATTAGTCAAGACCAAGTCAAAAGACATTCAAATCCAAGTCAAGACCAAGTCCAGAGGTTCCAAGTCCCAGTCAAGTCTTAGTCCGAATGAGACTAGAATGGACCTTTTGCCAGAGTTTTGACTGACAGGCAATCTGACTAATCAGAAGGCCGGGATGTTGCCATGCGCCAGTGTGACAGATAAACAAGAATCACTGTTAACTCAAATCTGTTAACTTTAAACTTGCAGTATATTCGTTTTGAAAATACCGAAAGGATGTTGTTATGGGATATAAGACACAGATAGCAGAAGCATGTGATGTGCTTAGCTAGACTTTTGAATATTATGATATTTTCATAATTAATATATAATATTTAATAGTCTGAATGACAAAATGGGCACCACCTGAGAAGATAGAGTCTCAAGGGCTGTTCATGTATAGTATTACTAATACGTGAATAAAAACATTTCATAATATGATCAATATTAAAATCAATCAATAATCTGTACAAATAATCTGTACGAATCTGTACGAATTCTTTTTAATGTTAGGGACCCTTGTTTCTGGTGTATATAACCAACCAACCACTGCTTATTATGAAAAAATTAATTTAATTATAAAAACACTCAACTGGGATTATAGAAAATACATATAAAAAACACATCATAAAAATAAAAGGTCAAACAACTTCACATTAAATAATCATAAAGCAGGAAATATGCCTGAGGATTCAAAATCCACTTATCAATTTATCAATGACTGTAAATAATAGGCCCTAAAGTTTGGACATTATGGAATAGTTCTGATCTTGGAAAATAAGATTACTAGCCTAGTTGGAATTCCACTAAAAACACTAGGCCTATTTGCTTGGGAGGTAGGCCTACTTTATGTCACTAAATGGGCAGAATAAAGAGAATGATATTGAAAAATGATTCAAACACTATCAGAAACACCAGCCGGGTGAAATAAATGCGGTATTTACGTAATTTGAGTGTCCAGGAAACAGCACCGTGAGGCCGAAAACGGAGTCTCCGGGCACGGCCCTGAACAGCTGACTTGTTAATCGGGCAACTTGACCGGTCGGGCAAGTAAAATTATCTTGCATTTGTCCCAGACAAGCGGCCAAACCTTAATGTGGAGCCCTGCAGAAAGACTGCTAAATTTCCAATATCTTTGATAGAAGTTTAAAGTCTAAGTGGTGACCATGTTAACTGGTGATATTTCCAGATGCGGCTTAGGCATGGCATGTGGATCTATGTCCCATAATGATCGTGTAGCTGACTGTTGATGCCTGTTAGAAACACCGCAAACG
>JAODUK010004680.1:0-10671 GCA_027564635.1 Typhlichthys eigenmanni
ACATACTACTAATTGTGACGTACTGCTTTTTGCCTACTATATAGTAGACAAGTACGGGTATTCGGATGCAGCCCTAGTATGTCCACGACATGACCCGCCCTATTCTGCGTCTGATTGGATAAATGATAATGCGTGTCACTCACAAATCTCTTTGTTCATTGCAGTTTACATTTACTAGTGGGAAGTCTTTGAGTCTCGTCTAGAATCCAAGATATAGATAATTTGATTAATTTCTTTGCCTCTGTCACGTAGCCTAAATGACTGAGAGAACTGATACGTTTCCCCTCGGGGAATCAAACCCCGATCTCCCATGCAGAGAGCGTACGCTCTACAAGGCTAGGCTAAAAACCCATGGACCCTAGCCTGTGTCGCTAGAGCGCCCTGTGAGGTGTCGGAGAGTGAAGATTAACTTACTGCACAGCTACCTGTTGGCCACCGTTACACTTGCACACATATGGTTCACAACGACAACCTGCTGAAGCGATCAGAACAGTTGTAGGCTACAACTGTTCTGAATCAGCAATCAGCATTGCTACAACATGTAGCAATGCTGATTGGTTAAACGCTATCAACCAGAGGTCTACAAGTAGGAGGAAACAACTGTTAACACTCCCCAAGGAAGCATGGTTCCCACTCCCCTCGACCCTCCCATTACATACAGTAAAAATGAAGAGGAATGCGCAACTAGCAGTCCTGCGTTCCTGTTCCTGTTCCGTTCTTACCGTGTGAGAATGTAATGGAACACACCAGTGAAAATATGTCAGCTACCAGCCCTGTATCATTAGAGATGACCTATGTGGAGTAGCTCCATCCATTTATAGCTTGTAGGCCTATGTTCTATATAGTATGTATTTTATGGTTTGCCTGTGTTTCTGTGTGTGAGAGATAGAGACACTGCACTAGAGAGAGAGAGAGAGAGAGAGAGAGAGAGAGAGAGAGAGAGAGAGAGAGAGAGAGAGAGAGAGAGAGAGAGAGAGAGCATGTGTTTAACAGTGGTGCTCATGTGTGTATTTTTTGGACGGTACTTGTTCCGTCTATGTGGAGCAGAGCAAACCTGCTCGTTCATCACATACTGTACTCTACATTGCGGCTAATGAATCTCACCCTGGCTACACCTCAGGGAAAAGAGCTAGAGGGCAGAGGTTGTACCTCATAGGCGATGAAAGCCCTCACCAGCTATACACAGCGTGCCATATAGTCAATGTCCTAGCGCATTTTGCCATTGAGTGCTCAGTGTCCTCACTTAAAGCTATTGCAACTTCCACTTTTGCTGCCCTTGTTGTCTACACACCGTTTTGTCTAATGTTCGGGGTGTCAGGACCAGCTGTTTTACTGCAGACCATCTTGGGCTTTAGGAGAGCTCAGTATGCATTGTATTTCAATAGTGTGGGATGCTCTATAATTTGTGCATACCTCAATATGTGCCAGCTTTTACTTGTTATTGTGATAATACACTTTTAAACGGTGGTCTATACAATATTTTGTGCGTTCAGTGGAATCAGGGGTTCTGAAGAAAGATTGATGATATTTGAACTCGATCAAACCATTAACACCTCTCCCTTCTATGTCATAAGGTGCTCCTTCGGAAGCTCCGCCCCACACTGGAAACACATATCGGGACAGCTAGGTTATTGTTGTGAGGTGTGCACCACTTTGTTTGTGTACAAAGCCAGTGCTGTGTAGAACGTGTAATAACTCTCTATATATTCATTAATAAATGTCAAGGGCAATTGTCAAAACACTCTCCTGAATTTTAAGTGGACATAACTCTTTGTAAGGAGACAGCCGAGGCTAGTGAGAAATGTAGTTTCCACTCCTATGCCTTTAATCACAATCTATTATTTAGGCCCACTGTACTCAAAACAAACAATCTCTGACAGGGTCCCAGACCAGGCACTGCAAGCAAATGCCAGTATGCTCACTGCAAATACAGTTTAATAAGGCAGAACCATTGGTTACGTTCCAAACAAGAAGGAACGGCAAATTATAGAAGAGGAAGAACATATTTTAGTGGCAACATCGGAAAACCTGAAATTGGCGTTCATTCATCTTTTCTTTAGTGTCTCTTCTCATTCAATGTGACATTGCTGACTGACTGCTGCTTGACTGCAACTTAACAAAGGACACCTTGCATGAGAGTGGACATAAAAAAATGATGTTATCACTCAAGTCTTCTAGGTGAATGAGTACACACTGAGGGAGAGAAAGCATTGCTTATACATTCAAGACTCCCACTGCTTAGACAAAAACAACAGACGGTGGGCTTTACATTATAACGGTGTTGTCAAATTGGTCAGATAAAAAAATGAAAGGTTGTAGTCATATAGAAGTACACAATATAAGTAGTTCTAAGGTGTTTGTCTTCTCCACAAGTGCAGAGCACCAGTAGATATACTGACATAGTTTCAGTTAAGATGCAGCCCTCACGCATGACACACGTCACATCAATACGAACAAATATTATTCAGTTATCTACGTTACAATGAACTGAACTACCCCAATGGTGGCAGACTTTGATCTGATACATGATACATGAACACCAACAGTCTATGGATAATTTCAACACTATAAATGTATATCAGGTTGTCCAAGATGACACATGACAAATCGCTTGCATGAAGTTTTGCTTAAAATAGGGTTGAATGGAATAGTGACAAGCTTCCAGGAGTCATCCCATCAGGACCCAGCACCTGTCGCGTTTCTTCCATCTGGCTTCAATAATGGGCCAGTTACATGGTGCTGAGGGCGCCAGATACCCTGCCAATATCCTGCGTATTAATCAGGGCTGGCCGACCTGGCCACAGCATGCCTGGCGACAGGATCGTTCCTAATATTCCCGCCGTATGGTGGTTGAAGGGCTGTGGCGTTGGTTATTAACTCCCGGGGGTGCTGTGATTTTGATTGAGAATGCAAAGACAGAGACAGCTTATTTAAATAAAGTGGTTGAATGAATTGAAATTAGTTTTCAGTTGTGTTGCTTTCCGCTGAACTGTTTCATTACAAAGTAAACTTTGCTAATAGCCTGGAAAAAATTAAGCTAAAACATACTTTCCCCATGGCAGTAATTTATTTATGTTTCCGTTGTTAATTGTGTAGAAGTATTGAATTTGACAAAAAGTGTATTAGCTTAGATTTAGCTTGAAATAGTTGACTTTACCATTAAGTGCTTGGAGGTTTTAAAATATATCCAGTAGGTGTCTGATACACTGCCCCCACATTCATGTGCTGTTTGCATCATGCGTACGCGTAGCATTCATTTCTGAGGACGCACACAAACTGCGCTCCAAATAAAAGGAATGCAGGACAGGCACCTGCTATGTGTGGTAGTCATTTTGTATACGTTAAAAGCAAGTATATCATAGGCTTTAGGGAATATTTATTTTCTCATTTAACACCTAGCAAAGGACTTTTGCTCAAACGCCTGATATGTCTGTTAAAGTAGCTGATATGCATGGAATGAAGCAGAAAGTAAAATTCTGAAGGTCTAAACTGTAGATACTGTAGAGATATTGAACTACTATATGGAAAAGGTCATGTTTCGTAATGGGAAGACCTTTAACGATATGCAAATGGTTCTTGTCTGGGCATAAAAGCAGTTGGAAAATTCTCTTTTAGACACCTTCCACAGCCTATTATCTACGAATAACGTCCAGGAACAATGATTCCCCCAAGTACTGTGTGCACAAGCCTACCTTAATGAAGATTACCTTCAGGTTCTGTGATGGATTTCTGACTTCTGTTTACACACCAACTAAAATGTTATGCAGGTTAACAGGCCATCTGTTGATATGGTTTTGTTAGTATGTATTCTACTAAGCCATTTTAAGAAAACAGGCTACATCTTCTCTCACTGATGGCTTCTCTGAGAAATTTGCAAACATAACTATTATCAAATTACCAACTATGTATTTGTATGTACGTTGATTTACAACTGAAGGGTACACAATCGTATCATGTTTCTAATGCAGCATTTAAAATAATAATGTTTATTTAAAGGCATTAAAAGCACATGGTAAATGGTGTGTGAAATGAGACATGTAAAACAAAGAGCATTGAAGTACTTTCCAATTTCTCCTGGCACATTAAGCTTGATCCTGCACCAAACAATCTCTATACTGTGGCTTAACAAGCTGCAAATCTATCCTGTGTTTCTTCTACCATGGAAAGAAATAAGTCACTTGATATTATCACTGTAATACAGTTTAAATATGTAGTCCAACGGCATTGTCCTCGCACAGACAGGTGGAAAGAAGACCAGGGATATTATAAGAGACAGAGAGAGAGAGAGAGAGAGAGGGTGAGAGAGAGTGAGCGAGTAAAAGAGAAAAAGAGAGAGAGAGAGAGACAGAGAGAGAGAGAGAGAGAGAGAGAGAGAGAAAGAAAGAAACCAAAATGTCAGTAGCATAGTGCCAGTCCAGGCACATCACCCCATCTGGGATAGTTTAATTTCCCTGGAGAGCCCTCTAGAGATGTTAAGATGCCCAGTATGGTGCCTACACCAGCCAGTGCACAGAACAGCCCTAACTGACCAAAGAAAACTAAATGGGTGCCCTAGGGTGACAGACAGGCCAATTAAGACTCAAATGATAACAGAGGGCAGAGATGTCTCGTAGGTCGGCTTTGTGAGTTTGTGTGTCATGCATGTGTTTATTGTAAATAAAAGCTAGACTTAGCGAAATCAACTTCCTTTTTCCAGTATGGATGCAGCTACCATTTTTGTTCTTTTTTTTTTATGGTGGAAGCTATAAAGTCGTCTAAAATGTGAATTTCCTCACTCAGGAACACTACTTGCTTTCACACTTAAGGGACTGTTCCAGGAGTCAATCTCCTCTGTGTGGTGAGAGTACATAAACCTCTCTCTCTCTCTCTCTCTCTCTCTCTCTCTCTCTCTCTCTCTCTCTCTCTCTCTCTCTCTCGTCATGTTTTTGCCCTATCGTTAGCAGTACACTGCACTCAGGGGCTCCTATTTGTAGCTGTTCACTACCAGTTTCAAAACTCCATGTAGGGATTGGGAGTTATATTGCCTTGTTTAACAATTGTGTCCCTATAAAATGTTATTGCTAGTTCTACCACCACCAATAAAAAATGCTATTCTTAAAAAAACACACACTTGTTTTGACGGTATTATTAGGTGCCCATTTACCTGCAATATGTATCGGTACACACGTATTATTGGAATTTTACGTACAAAGATTCTACAGTATATGTGTAAATATGTTCTGCTAAACTCATAACTTAGTTTACTGTAGCCCTAAATGTACAGCAAGTATACAGTAGAAGGTTTCTTCGGCTTACTGCATCTAAACTTCGCCAAAGTGTCCAACTCACAACTGGAGCCCGACTCTATTCATAATCTAACAAGCAGTGAAAGCGCAGGGAGCCACAGCAATTACTTCTCCCCGGCATCCCCATAAACTGGATAAATTGCCAGAGAAGCAAACTGAGAACAGATAAATTACTCCAGAAATAGGACTATTGCTGGCTGTGATCTGTCTTCATTTTGATGCTTTATTCACATAATTAATAAGATGGAAAAAATTTAAGAAATACTGTAGCAAGTTATAGTTACAAACTTTTTATAGTAAGGTCAAATACCATTTATGTAAAACAAAACAAGGTTTGTGAATTCTTCAAGGTGAGCAATTTCACTTCATTTTAGCAAGGTGTCATCATCTAACTGAACAAAGGATAAATAACATCAGAAAACCTGGAGAAGGATAATCTAGGAATCAGTTCTAGGAACTGTAATTGAAAACACAACCCACAGCAGAGGACAACGAACACCTCTCGACCTCCCTGCATGCTAATTCTCTATGGTAGAATATACAGCTCTGAAAGAAACTGAATATCTGCTTAATAAATAAGTTATGTGACATCATATTGATTATGATAACCAGTTATGGTGATATGTTTTAATATAAATAGGCAGGAAGCGTTCAACATCACCTAACCTACTTTCCTTTGCTTGTTTGTTTGTGGTTGGCCCAGTATAGTTTACCAGTATACAGGGATATACAGACCCATACAGTGATAAAGAATGGATTGATTGATTGATTGATTGATTGATTGATTGATTGATTGATTGATTGATCGATCGATTGATTGGTTGAACTGATAGCCTACTGTGATAATACTGAGCTGCACCCAGTGGTATATACAGAAGTTACATATGTGGACATTGTGACATTTTACTAATAACATTATGTTTGAAGACTCAATCTGCACAAACCTAGATGTTTATACACAGCACCAAAACAGCATCACTGATATTAATGAATTGTCCAATATGTTGACAAAAGTGTTACTGTATAGTAAATAAGAAGAGCTGTGAATGTCCTTCAATGTGTTTTTTTAAATAAATGTTTTATAATATTATGCCAGTCAATGTGACAGCGAAACATGTTTAATCTCCTCCTTTTAATGATTGACAGGAGAGAATGTATTTTGTTAAATTTGCTATGTAGTACATACAGAAGCCATTGAGCCTGGCTGACTTTGGATCAGTGGGGAATGTCCATAGAGATCCACTTCATTATGCTACTTGAACACAAGTTACAGCTTAATGAACCATGGCTGCCTTCCCAAGGCGGTGGATATACTCAAATCACTTGGAATGGCCTCACACAAGAGAATTCAAGGAATATATTTACCATTCACACACATCGGAAACCCATCCTAAATCATCCTTGCACTGTGTAGCATTAATGCTAGAGATTTAGTGCTGTTCCATTTAATGTGACATTGAAATTAACATCTTAAAGGTTTCTTGAAGTCATTCAATGTATCACTAACAGACCCGAACTGTGCATCACATGCTGATGTTTTCATCAGCATGTGATGTGATGATGTTTTGATGTTTTGTCACAACAAAAAATGAGGAAGAGAAACTCATAAATGCTTCTTTCCACTTATTGAAGCCATCATTTCAAGTCAACCGGGTATGAGGCATGTGTTTCATCATTATTTTTTCTTGATTGCTAAAACATATTTATTGAAATGATCCTCCATTTCCCAAAACTTAACAAAAATGCATATTCCTATTAAAACCAAACTCCACACAAAAGTAGTCCAATACAAAACTGCCATTACACACCAGTGAGATAAATAACAAAAACTACAGTAAAACGTGTTACTGCAATAAATAATAGTGCTAAGAAGAACACAATATAAAGACACAACATATTATATTGTATGTAAAATATAATAATACTTTAATTATTCGTTAATGTACTGTGAAAAAAATGTATACAAATAATTTTTTTAAGGTGCTTTTATTGTCACATAGCAAAATTTGTTCTCTGCATTTAACCTCTCCGTCAAGGAGCCACTGTGCAGCACCCAGGGACCAACTCCAGATTGAGGTCAGTGTTGCTGGTTAACAGAAGGGTGAACCTGACATGTTTTTGGGATGTGGAGGAAACCAGAGCACCCGGGCACCCACACAGACATGGGGAGAACATGCAAACTCCACACAGAAAGGCCGGCCGGGACAGCTGGGGTTTGAACCCATGACCTTCTTGCTGTGAGGCCACAGTGCTATCCACTGGGCCACCATGTTGAAATAATGTACTGTATAATAATAATGTATATAAATATATTTTAATATAAAATCACATCACAAATAATATTATCTACAATATATATAGCCAGGGAGTGGGGGAACCATTGTCTTATCAACCTTTAACAGGGGTGATCCCTTGCATACCTTATCCACCTTTTAAAAAAACTGCTTACCTATGCCCTTCAGCCAGGACAGGCTGGGCCACTTGCTATCTTTTGTCTAAAGGTCAAAATATTGAGTTAAAGGACATGATCAGTGAATTCGCAAGCAAGAAAGTTAGCTGTATGGCCCTGGCATAATGTCACATTGACAGTGCAGTGACAACAGACGGTAAGAGCGCTTATAGCCTACACATTAGTAATGAGATAAGTTTGCGAGTCTTTGCGCAGCAGGCTATGAAGGCTACGCACTATTGTTTTTTTTTCTGTCTGGAGATTTTGTTTTTAGCAGAACCTGTCTAAACTGTGTCAAGGTGTTTTTGATGGAGGGTGCATGCACTATACATGTTTAGAAACTTGTCTTTAGCCTAAATGATACACATTTTAAATAAAATGTAAACAAATTAAATGTATGACTAGTTATAAATGTATATATAAAATGCAAGTAGTTATTGATACATTATTATAGACCTACAGTAGACCTACTTAGGCTATATATTTTATGCCCATCCTCCCCTATTCACCCGGTGTTTACTTTTCCTCTGTAAAGCTAATGCATCTTTTCATAGTGATTGTTAACAATGTAGTTGGTAAAAAAGGGACCACTTCATCTATTTGTCAGTAGTCTACTTCCAGTTTATAGCATACTGAAAGAGGCCACTCAGGACAGCCACTTCTTAAGTGATGTTTTTGCTCATACAATTTCTGCAAAAGATTGACAGAAGCCTATGGAATTGCCATCACGCACCCTAGCAAAAGAGCTAGAGAACAACCAACCATATCACATAGGCTACATAAAAGTTAGTGAGCACGACCACTACAGCAAAACAAAACGGACAAAATAGTTTACTAGTATACTTGTAACTATTTTGTGTAATAAATTACATCATAAATTGCCTGTGTTGAAACAGTGATTTGAAAGCGGCCTAGCTACGAACTAAAATAATTTAACAATAAAACGTTATGACCTGTTCTTGGATAGTCATATAATTATTTAATCTAACCCATGATTAGGGTCCTAAAAATGTTATATTCTGTTCCGGGCCCTGGGAGGCGGGGCGGAGACCTTCGCATGCCTTATCAATCTCTGGCAAGCCTCTTCCAGTAAATCGACTCAGATATGTGTGCACTGTTTGTCCAGCGTCCTCGTCGACATCCCATGAACATGGACATGCTTAACAAGAGTTGCAAGACTCTCATCTTAAACACATCTCGGTTGTGTCCTTGCCTTTCATCTCCTACCTCCTTTCCTGTGTCCTTTTCCTTCATGCCTTTGTGGATCCGTTGTTCCATAACAAGTGAACTGACCCATGGCCATTTTATCTCAGATTCTGATTGGTGTTTGAACAATTGTGACTCTTCCCACCTGGGGAACTGTGTGATAATTGGGTTCCAGCTGTGATATTGAATGCCAGTGCTTTCTAAATGAGCACATTGTGAAAACAATGATAAATGAAGGGGTTTGTGTGTAGAGTTATTTTACAAAATGTTCACCAAATCTGAATTATGTGTTGTAGGCAGTGGGAGGGAGCTGGAAGCAGCACGGATTAAGAGGCATTAGGCCAGGCAAAGGACTTAAATCGGAGTGCACAAGCTGTTGACTGTTCTTCTGTACTGGCTGGACTCTTTGTCAGTACAGAATGTTATAAAGTCCCATTTTCTGTATCTTTGTTATGGTATGTGTGTATAAAGGATTGGGGAACTGCCCAGAGAGACATAGACTAGTATGGCGGACAGCTTGGGCACTATAGGTCTGGTCAATTGTCTCTCGCTTTATTGCCCTATTTAACCATTAATATAAGTATTTCTTTCTATACTCACTTTGGCCGGTCGGTCTGTGAGCCGGAGCGGTTTTATACGTTTCTGGGGTCGTGACATAAGCATCATATTGACGATTTTATTCATTTTCTGCTTTAATAAAGCAGCCCCACATACTCTTGGCATCAACTGGTCACAAAATGAAACTACACTCTTTGTTAATGATGAAGTTATATCATTTTTGCTTTCAGCAGACCTTTTATTTAGTTGTTGTTGTCTGTTAATGATTAAAATTGCAGCTTTGTCAGGCTGCCAAGGATGAAAGTAATTTCTATGTGCCAATATATTTCCTGCCTGCAGGCCTATACGTCTACCAATAATAATAGGATAAAAACAACTGTATCAACAACTCAAGGGGTATCATATAACTGCATGCTGACAATAGTAATATACAATAAAGTAATCCTACTACGTATATAGCTTTTAGCAGGCACACTTTCAATAGAGATGGGCCATATTTCACGAAGGAATTATGTAATTATTAAGTAAAATATTATTGATGCATTTAAAGTATAAAAATACTGGAAATTAAATGAGAATATTGTTTGTAATGTATAAGACGATTCAAAAAGCCCATATCATTCCATGGCTCAGAGCATCAAAGACAAAGCAGTATAAAATAGTTCAAGCTGACAATTCATAACTGATATAGAGACAAGTTCCTTTGTTTGATAAATAAAACACATAGTGGCAGTGGTACTGTAGCTGCCCATGTGGGTGGGGAACAACTAATTATTAGTAATTAAGCTAGAGTCATCACCGGCTAGAGGGGATAGAGCAGCTGTTTCTGGTGCTCATTGATAACAAGAACATAGAGGATATCCAGTGAGCTAGGCCCACTTGGCAACCATGTCCATTTCACCATCTCCTACAGATCCAGGTATACTAAGGCTGATGGCCTTTGGCACCAGTTGCTGGTGGACCCAGGTGGAAGAGGGCTCCTGAGAGTATCATCCCTGATTGTCCAACATTGTTCCAGCATTCATGACATCCCTACTGATATCACATGTGACTATCACATCACTCAACTTTTTTTCAAATCTATAAAACTGGTGGTTTGTCATGGCTTGATGGCCCTGCCATGCTTCCTGGGGTTTCCCTTCACTCCCTTGCTTGTCTTGTCATTACACACAC
>JAODUK010004681.1:0-33328 GCA_027564635.1 Typhlichthys eigenmanni
TTACCTTCTATCTTTGGCATTTGAGGTTTGGGAGGAGGAACAGGAGGACAGACCAACAGGTTCTGAGGGTTCTGCTGGAATACACACAAGAAAAGAACACTGATCACAACACAAAACGCACGCACACACACACACACACACACAAACACACACACACACACACACAGGATGCGGTGGTGGCTGTCACCATGTTCTCGTTGGTGACGATGAACTTCTCCACTCTCTGTTGTCTCATCCTGAACATCTTGGAGCCTTTGTTCTTCATCAGGGACAGCTCCTCCAACATCACATCCTTGGGGGTCTTGATCTTGGTGCCCAGGTCCAGCTCAACTCCCTCCGGATCAGTCGCGTCCTCTAATTGGATGGAGGAGGTCGACGAGGCAGAGAGGACACATAGGAGAGGAGAGAAGGGCGGAAAACAAGGGTTAGAAGGTGGTAAAAGGTCACACCGCTGTCAACAGGCTGGTGTAGCTACTGTACGTATGGTACATGTATGCTGCTAGCAAAGCTAACAATAGCATCGCCATGTGTGGAAGGGGGGTATTGAACTTCACAGTCCCTTAGCATATTTCCATTTCCTGTAAACAACCACGGTCACTCGTTCCAGAAGCTTGTGGAACATTCGCAAGATCTATGTGCCTATAAATCTATGTATCTATGTACTGTATCTATGTACATTTGTGTTAGCCATGTTGCTTACATAAATGTACATAATTCCATTTCCTAATTATGTTGATAAGACACTCTTAAGTGTCTCGCTCGCTTTAGGTGAGTTTTACAATAGAGTTTGCTTGTTCTGTTTGATAGCAGGTTGTGAGCCAACACACATGATCTGGAACATCTGGCTGTGTTAATATCACACATGACACAAAGACCTCCGTGAAGTTGGTGGTGATAAGAATGTGAGATAAAGTATTTAAATTCGTTTGTGCATGCAAAATAAAAATGTGTGCACAAAGGTTTTTTGCAATGGAGTGACGTCTTAAGCCTCCTATTGATGGTATATATATATATCACGTTTATTAATTTATCACATTCGCATGTGCATCATCGTCTGTGCATCATGATAATTTTATGTAAACATATGACGTCATCGTCCTACCGTTTGTCTCGCGCTAAAATGGGCCGAATCGCTCACAAGCTTAACATGTAAATTTAAACTTGTTATTTCTCTAACGCGCATACATTTTTATTTTGCGTGCACAAACGATGCACAAGTGAAAATAAATACTTTATTATACTTTAATAATTTATTGTCATATGGGGCGCCAACTTCACAGAGGTGACAGGGAGTCCTTGCTGCTGTAAACTACAGTATAGGCTGAGCCACCAATCTGTGTTGAAACGAGGCTTGGCTGTCAAAGGGCTGGTTGGGTTCAAATCCTTGGGGGAGAGGTGAGAAGGTCACTAGGGCAAAGCGGTGTGACGAGGGGGGCATTTAAATGTCACACAGACCCCTTATGTGTGTGGGATGGGGGGTGAGCTATCAACAAGGCATTTATGGGGGACATCCTCGGACACCACCCCCCCCCCCACCTCCTTCCCCCTTTCCCTACACCTCTCCTCCTCCCCTCTCTCCTCGACGGGAGCCGTGATAGATTTTATTGCTCGTATAAAACGCTCCCCTCATCCGCCACACGCACTCCCATACCACTCTTAACAGCTGGAGCTCAGCCATAAAAGACCACCCAGCGCACTGCACATTCTCACGTGCACCAGCGCACGCATGCCCATAGAGCTGTGAGGTAGTTGGCATGGCGATGCTGTGGAGAACTGTTACCATTAGCTTGTAAAACCAGAGTGTGTACTGTGTGTGTGCGTGTGTGTGAGAGAGTGAGAGAGTGAGTGTGAGAGAAAGGTAGTGCCTGCATTTACAGTACGTGTGTTTCTAAGTGTGTGCGAGCGTGCGTGTGTGTGTGTGTGGGCGCGCTCGTGTGTGTGTGTGTGTGTGTGTGTGTGTGTGTGTGTGCGTGACAGAGAGAGCGATGGAGGAAGAGAGAAAATAATTGGGTCCGCTGTGCAGAGTGAAGCCTTCCATGGGGATATTGATTAGCGTGTTAATTCAGACGAATGTGAAACTGGAGCGGGCTGCTGAGTAGGGGGAAAGGCTACAGACAGACAGCCAAGCAGACAGACAGCCAGGCAGACAGACAGACAAACAGGCAGGCAGATATACGGATAGACAGGCAGACAGGCAGACAGACAGGCAGCAAGGCAGACAAACAGGCAGACAGGCAAACAGACAGGCAGGCAGACAGACAGACAGCAAGGCAGACAGACAGACAGACAGACAGACAGGCAGACAAACAGGCAGACAGGAAAACAGACAGGCAGGCAAACAGACAGGCAGACAGACAGACAGGCAGACAGACACATTGGCTGGCAGGTAGAGATAGGCACAATAGAATCCACACAACTCAGGTAAAGCCAATTGGTTGACTGGGCATTTCAGAACATACTTCATACCAGACAGAAATAACACACAGAAATACGTATTGACTACTTTGATTACGTAAATGTAAATTTGCTTGTTGCCAAGCGATGCATGTTTGTCAAGATGTACATGCCAGTGTTGGCTGTTGCTACCTGTTCGTGCACTTCATGCACCAGGGTTGTTACTGTATATTACCACGCAGCAGAGGAAATGTCAGACCAATTTGGCTTCAGAATCTACTTAGACTATTTTCTTCATCATCCTGCAGTGTACTGTACCAAAAGGAATACACGAGCACACACACGCAAAGATTGTCCACAAATACTGCAACCTCACACAGAACATACTATATAAGCACAGAGAGCTTATGGACTTATAATTAGGCCTGGCATTCACAGGGTTTCAGTCACACCAAAGAGATGAAGCTATAGGTTATTGAGGGGGTGCATGGGCACCAGTTAAATGTTATGTGTGTGTGTGTGTGTGTGTGTGTGTGTGTGTGTGTGTGTGTGTTTCTGCGTGCGCGCCCTACCATGCTGGCTGATGTTGGACAGGTCAGTGATGATCTTGTTGGTCTTCTTCCTCTTATTAGGTGGAGCCGGGGCTGAGAGAGGCATGATTTCCAACCTATTGGAGAGAACAGAGAATATCTTTACATCTATAAACTTGTTTTTATTTTATAACTGTTATGTCACTGAAGTTAATAGGTTTAAACCAACTTTACAAACCAGGTCCATCACCTAAACAAATGTCAAAAGTACATCTGAACAAACCAAAACCATTTCTCAAGATGATATACAGTAGTATATAGTTTACGTCATGAGTTCAAATTGATTCCCCCATTCCAGCAGTTACAGCATAAACTTGTTGGATCTCTAATTAAGTTCACCACACTTTGCTGAAGCACTGTAGCCAACAAGTCTCACTCCTGCCAGCCCCCTTGAGGACAATATGTGTTGACTGCATGTTCAGCTGGGGCCGGCAGTTTGACCCTGGCTAACGCTCACTTCGAAACCAATTAAATAGTGCTGTAGGTGAGGCGTGCTATACAACGGGAGAGCAGGGTCCCGCCCATCGGGAGATGGTGAATGTAATTGCTTTTCTTCCGCTGTAATTGAAGCCCGTTTGTGAGCTTAGGATCCAATCCCGTGTGATCTATTTTTATGTGTATGTCCAACAGCTAAGTGTTGAGAGACTGCCACCAGTGCACGACACACACACACACATACATACAGTAAAGGCGACACACACACAAACCTGCACACACATACTGCACACACACACACTTAATTGTTCATTTTACTTTACACATATCAAAACGCACAGACGTGTCACTTGGAGGGAGACAGAAACACACATGCACGCACACATACACACACACACTGTCACGGTGGGAGAAAAGAAAAGGTGGGAAAGGTGGGGGATTAAAATGGCAGATTACAGGGGTTTGGGAGATGCTGGAAAATTACTTCTGGGAAGGGTCCAGGGGAGGTATACGCCATGGGGGTTTATAGCTAACGTTCTGGCTCCTATTACCCTTCCAGCCATGGTCCGAGGAGCGTTCCCGTGCCCCCACGACAGCCTGTTTTAGCTCCAGATAAATCTCCAGGGGACAGCTGACAGGGAAAAGGCTACCAGTCAGCACATTCCTAAACACACATCCATCCCTACCCAAGTGGACCCGCTGCTGAAAAGATAGGCCTACGTTCCTCAATAACCGAGACCGGCTGGAATGTGTGCGGCAATACGGGAAAAGTGAGACATCGCTCGTTTGGCTCCCATTCAGATTTGTATGTGTTTTGTTTCATGTTCTGATTCACCAGATTGTTGTGGTGTTCGTCACACCATAGATGCAATGCAAGATGATGCTCGTTATCCATCAATAGTTGTGCTTTCACATCTGTGATATCATATTGTGATTCTGATTCATAACTTATGAATATATATAGCCAGATATTGAACAGTACATGAGTACAATGATCATATTGAACGTACTGATAAGCCACTGTTAGAGGCTTCTCGGAAAGGACGTTGCAAACACCTGTTCACGACAGGAATGAACTTCCCCATGTGGTCCAAACGAGGACAACTAGAGCTATTTCTCAATCCTGTTGCAAGCGTTGCTTACAAGACAACCCATATACAATACAGGCATGCATATTTATGTATATTCTGTTTACACATCTTGTTTGATGTCTTACCTAAGACGCAGGTATCTGCACGGACAGGAAGTTGACTTACAGTAGGCGTGTGTCAGAACAGAGAGTAGGCTGCCAGAGTCGTAGTCTTTCCAACTGCCCCCCTCTGTGCCCCAGAGAGAATGAACCCTATTGGCAGGGCTGCTACTGTGGTTGGGGGGGGGGGTTAGTGGGAGAGGTTGGAGGGGGTGTATTGACAAGTGGGGGATGGGGGCTGGGGTTCAGAGTTCAGAGGTTGGTTGGATGACTGTTACCACCTCCTCGATGCTTAATGGAGCTCAGCTATCTATAGACTGCCATTCATAGCCGTGGTAAAGAACTGCAGGTCCCCTGAAATACGCTCCGGCACTGCAGACTGAACCAGCAAAATTAAATCATACTGAAAAAGAATGAACTACGTATTATTTTAAGTAGATCAGATATATAAATGAGTGGGTTCCAAACAGTGTGATACTGTAGCTTCTGAGAAACTGTAAAAATCATGTGGTGTAAAAAAATGTGTTTCGACGTCTCTCACATTGTGATGTCAGATGTTAACAATAGGCTCCTCCCAGGCTGGTGACTGATAGCTCAGGCATAATCATAAATAAACAGAAACCCTCCGTGACATCACCTAGGTTTTCTGAAGAACAGGTTGGATGCTCAAGTTGTGCTAGCTCTGGCCATCGTCGTCATGTACCTGACTTGACCTAAAATGTATGCCGAACATATTTTCAACTGATGAGTTATATAACAATTCACCTCTTGTACAACGTCAAGAATGGGGAAACTAGATATATAGACAAAAACCATTTCTGTTCCAGAGGTTTTAACATTTTACAGTAACAATGGGTCTATGGGGATTAACTCGCTTTTGAAGCCAGCCTCAAGTGGCCATTTGAGGAACTGCAGATGTTTGCACTTAGCATTGGATTCATTTCTCAGCATCTGAGGTTCTCGATTGGACATCAGTTAAATGTATATTTGGTATTTGCCAACAAAAAAACTACTTTTGAGTGTATGTATTTATATATCCTTTAACTTTCTCTCAGCATCCTGATCTGGAGAGAAAGTCAGTTAAGTTTTTTGTTACCCTCTCTCTCTTTTTTCTTCTTCTCAAACACAAAGGACCTCCGGGAGGAATTTACTTCCTTCAGGTCATTAGAGAGCTGGGCAAAAGCTGCACTTTAAAGTGATGCATATATAAGGCTTCATTAGGCTGTCCAGAAAGCCTCTCTCATACAAGCGTGCTGTAAAGTATCAACTATTATGATGGGAGAACGATTGTCTTATTTGAGAGCTGCGTCTCACAAATGACCCTTGACCCCAATTGTTGTGGTCTGTTCTGTTCTGTTGAGACACGCTGAAACACAGATACTTGGCTGAGCAGAAAAAGGGGACCATGTTGTACAGCATAAGAGGGCACTTCCTCCATGCTCCCAAACACATTGGGACAACACTGTATTTCAACACTGAGCCAAATAGCTGGAGATTAACAGCTCTCCACATGTAGGTGAACTGGGGCTGTGTATGTCAGCTCAGCCTACACATCCACAATCATTTAAGGGAGGGACAAAAAGATAGCATTAGCAAGAGAAGAGCAAAGATTGTGGTGGATGGCTAAAGTATCCATTTCCATTAGTACCATTTTGGCTAACCTTTTTTAACCTTTTCTGCCATTACAATAGTATATTGTGCAAAGGAAGATATAGGGTAGGGCACTTTACATGTCTTGCCAACAGAGCAGCTAAATCTTCCAGTGAAGCTGAATAGGACTATAGTTAGCAGCTAAAGTTAGTACTGCATGTCACATAATCCCAGTTGGGGGTCAGAGGTGAAGTCACATTCTAAAGGCCAAGGTTACGTTTCTCAGAACTAAAACCGTGGCGTCATTCCTGCAATCTAGGCCAATTATCCAACCAGGCTATTTACATCAATTAATTAGGAGTTTCTTTTTAAAATGATGGTAGTTTAATTATGCAGTAATATAAGAAAATATAAATAAGTACATACTACACCTGTAATATTGCATTTGCATTAAATATAACTTAATTTGATCAGGAAATGTGATTCTAGCCTCAGTAAAAATACTATAGTGCCACCGTGTGGTTGAAGCTTGTAACAACTAATCACCTTTGTACAAAATTCACAAATTCTCAAATATCCTCAGGTTTAGAGATGATCACTAGTCAGTTCAGTATTCACTATTCAAGTAGCCTATGAAACAAAATAATAAATGAAAGCTCCATTTTAGGCAAAAATATATTCAATAGCCTATATGTTAATAATAAAATAATACAAATTTAAAAATTCCACGCCTGTGATCATGTTACCATTTAGGGATGGTGCCCTTTTTTTAGCAAGCATGTGCCAACTGTGCCAACTTTGTTATTTGACGTTTTCTACTTTCTGGTTATCAAATCAAACTGGATGGTATGGATTTATGAAGTCTATACATGTATATATATAAAATATATAAATGTTTAAGCAGCATGAATGCAGTATGCAGCCACCCTCATTGTTCCCGGATGACCCTGAAACTCTTGCCAAAACCTTTACATCAAGTTTGTTGGGAGATTACCTCCCCCTGTTGGTGTAAATAAATAAATAAATAAATAAATAAATAAATAAATAAATAAATAAATATATAACATGAGCCTAGGAAAGGAGTGAGGCAGATGAAAGCACTATAGCTAGGAGATGTGGGTGACACAGGAAGAAATAGAGTGACAGCTGAGGTGAGTCACATCTATTTTTATTCAGTCGCTCATTTTTCTGTGGTACAAAATCACAGCAAAACAGACCTGTTACACTGTATTTCATTACCAACAGAACAGGAATCTAGTCTACAACTATGTTATGAACAGGGTTGGGTAGGTTACTTGTACATTTAGTCTGTTACAGTGACTAGTTACCATCCTAAAATTATAATCAGTTTTGGATTACCTATATTTAGTAACATATTGTATTACTTTCCATTACTTTTAGTTAACGCATAAGCATTGTTCTTTGAAATGCCATTCATAGCAATTTACTGCATAGGTGCCCCACATCTTTCAATTTGTTTAACCGTTTATGTTGCGCAGGGGATCAGGTAGGACTTCAATTATATATTGACGTTAATGAAAGGTTAATAAGAGAACATCTGATTGTTTTATGCATTTTTCTTCTGCAAACCCTTTTATATTTGAAAGTAGTCCTAGGTCATCTAATTCTTTTTAAATATCTGTAATCTGATTCCACAATTTTATTTGGTAACTGTAATGGATTACAGTTACTGTTCATTTGTAATCAGATAACAAGTAACTGATTTCATGTAATGAGTTACTTCCCAACCCTGATTATGAACAACACATGCAGTACAGTACAGTGAAACTATAAATATAACACAATTGTGACATTTTCAGGTCCTGTCTGATTTCCTACCGTTTTAATATTACTAAAGGGATTCATATGACAAATGATGACTAATTCATGTTTTAGACAGCAGTTGTCTTTTACACCAAAAACATCATTGCTAGATAATTGTATTGTTCACCAACATTGGTGACTTTATTTTCTGTCCTTTTCAAAATTTATGCAGAAACTATTTCTTTATCTTGCTTTCTCTTCACACTTATCTTTTTCACGTCCTTCTATATAACTTTTCCCACTAAATTAATTGTCTTTCATATTCAAACAATATTTACAGAAAATGTAATTGTTACAGTTTTTACTTCACTACATCTCTGGACGTTCAATCTACCAACGATTATTCTTTTTCACTTTCTTTGTTTTTCACAGTATGTATCATTTCCTAAAACAGTGTTCCCCTTAGTTAAAGATGATGAATTCCACACGTACAATAAGTGACTCAAAGTAGAGCAGATGACATACGAAGAGTTCAGATGCAAAAAAAGTCTATCTGAATAAAAGTATCAATTGGCTTAATTGACTTAAAACACTTAATAAATATTGCAAATATGTATTAGGTTTTCACATTTTCACCGTTATTATAATGAAAAGGCTGTGTGTCACTGAATAAAAAGTAATATCTTCCAAAAACATAACAAATTATTTAAATATTGCCAATAAAGAATTAAAAATATCAGATGGGCTTAGAATGTTTTTGCATCTGAACTCTTCATACAGTATCGATTAATTCAATGTGCTGCTATGTGTTGTGGTGGGGTGACAGATCCACATGTGAACCCACGCAGGAAAAACACTCCTGTGAGCATGATCAAAGTGCTGACATACAAAAAGACAGAGCAGAATTTGGTTGGTATCTCAGCCAGGACTCCGGTGTCAGTGGTCAGTTCACTGTCAGGACCCTGAGGCTTTGGAACATCTTGCCTGTGAACTCCCTGTGAAGTCCCTTCTTAAAACATACTTTTATAATAAAACCTTCTCTGATTATATTTATCTTTCTTGGAACGGAATTTGATTTCTAGCTTTATACTTGTTCTTGTCTTATCTGCTTCATGTGTGTTTTACTGTTCTTGCCCTTGTGAAAATACTTAGCTTAATATTATTATTATTATTATTATTATTATTATTATTACTACTACTATTATTATTACTTTTAGTGTCTGGTGTCTTTTTAGTGGCCATTGGATCCAGGGTGCCAAATGCTGGGCTGCAGACCTAGGTTAGATGTGCTGAACCTGGGTCTGGGCACCTGGGTCAGGAGGGCAGACTGAGGGCACCCGACAAAGCCCGGGGGACTCAGGTCTGGGGAGCTCTTAAACTGCCTGTTGGCCCCAGAGTTGGGGGGCTGGAGGTGGGTGAAGGTCGGCATCGGGGGGAGCGGGTGGGGGGCAGCAGCGGCGGAGGAGGGGGTGAAGCAGGGGAGCAGGGGGAGGGGCGCTGTAGCGGCGGGGGGAGGCGGGGGAGACAGGGGGGTGGAGGTCCACTGGGGCCGGTAGGGTGGCGAGGCGAGTGTGGTCAGGGGGAAGGCGTCGACGTCGGAGCTCCACAGCGGCTCCCCCAGCGTCGTGGCCGAGCGGGGAGCGATGACCTTCAGGGCGGGGCCGGTGGCCGTGGGAGGGGGCGTGGAGTACCGCTTCACCTCGTAGACGCGGGCCGTGCTCGTCGGCCCCTGGGGGGCGCCCGTTGGCATTTGCTGCCGCTGATAGAGGGAGGAGCCCTGCGGGGCCCCGCCCCCGTAGGTGAAGAGAGAGGCGTTGAGCTGATAGGGCTGGTGGGCCATGACATCCACCGCTTTGATGCTCCCCTTCTGGCCTCTTTTAGGTCCAGCGACGGGCCTCACTGGCTCGGCCTTCTGTGGTTTCTGGGCTCTGGGCGGGCAGGAGGGCGAGAGGAGGGGGTTGTAGCTGATGGGCGGAGGAGCGCGGATGTTGGGGGAGTATTTCCAGGCGGCCGGGAGGGAGGGGGTGGGCGAGGCCTGCCGCATCTGCCCGGGGGAGCAGAGCGAGGGGGCCACCGACGGGGAGCGCTCCACCACGTAGCGGTCCATCCGGCTCTGCCTGCGGGCGAACAGCTCGCCGCCCCGCCCCGCCAGCTGGGGCTTGGGGGCCACCGGCGGAGGTCTGGGCCCCCGCTGCTGGGGCTGCAGGAAGTTGCAGGCTTCCGCGCCCAGCCTCAGCCAGTCGTCCTCGGGGCCAGACTCGTGCCCGGCCTCGGCCCCGGGTCCCGTCATCATCACCACGGCGGAGATGGGGCCCGGCCCCGGGACGGTCTCCGTGGGATGGTCGATGCTCTGCAGCATGGAGAGCAGAGCCGGGTTCGGGGAGACCTCCCTGTTCTGCACTGCGGCAAACATGGGCTTCTTCTTGCCGCCGCTGTGGCGACGGGCATCCTGCAGGATTCCCGTGCGAGCGGCGGGCACCGCAATCCGCTGCTCGCGCGACGCCGGCGAGGCAGTCGCCGCAGCGTTTGCTACGCTGGTGAAAGCCGGAGCGGAAGTGGGAGGAGCCTGGGACTGTATGTAGACCTGGGAGGGGGTATGGAGCTGGGGGGCGGCGCTGGTGGGGGGAAACAGGTAAGAGTGAAAAGACTGGGGGGTCGGAGGGGAGAAAGGGGGTGCAGGTGACGGATAGACTGGAGGACCTTGAGCAGCAACAGGAGGAGAGAAGGGGGCGGAGTTAGGAGCGAATGGGGTGGAGTTAGGAGAGGAGGGGGTAGGGTTATGCGAGAAGGGGGCAGAGTTATTAGAGAAGGGGGCGGAGTTATTAGAGAAGGGGGTGGGGTTATGCGAGAAGGGGGCAGAGTTAGGAGAGAAGGGGGTGGGAGGAGGGGGAAAGGGGGCGTGGTTAGAAGATACATGGGTGTGTTTGTGAGAGAAGGGGGCAGGGTTGTGTGAGAAGGGGGAGTGGTTAGGAGAGAAGGGGGCGGGGTTAGGAGAGAAGGGGGCCTGGGGAGCACATGGAGCAGAGGGAGGCTGTGGGAAGGAGGCCGTGGGGGGAGGAGAGACGGGACAGGAGCCGTTGGCGCTCCGAGGAGATATGTAGAGAGAGGCGCTGGACACCGCCCTCCTCGCCTCTGGCATCGACGACTGGTGGTGGGGCGAGATGGTCACCGTGGTTACGCTGGTGGGTTTGGGCTGCGGCGGGCGGAACAGCACAGGGGCAACGGACAAGCGGGATTGGGCGGAGCCAGGGGTGAAAGGTCGCGCGGTGCGGTTCAGCCCTGTGTTGGGGTTGGGGTTGGGACTAGGGTTGGGAGGCGGGCTCAGAACAACGCTGGCGCGACTGACCGCCACTGAGCCGCCATTGGTCAGAGCGATGACAGGGGGCGACATGTGGCCAGGGCTGTGGGCAGGGCTAAGGCCTGCGATGACAGGCTGCGTTGCGTTGCTGCCCTGACAGGCCGAGCCGTCCACCCTGAAGAAATCCAATCCCGGACTCTGAGCGACAGAGGCCATACAACCTTGGCTGTGATAGGTTGATAGGTCCAGGCCTGCTCTGTGATTGGCCACCGGTGTGGTCGGTGTGCTTGCGGGGCAAGCGGAGCTCCTCTTGTCCAGCACGTCCAGGTAACCGCTATCCCAAGTCGCGTCAAACGACGCCGAGAATCCCTCTTCGTCGACCTCCGAACCGCTCAGGTTGGAACTTCCCCCTTCTTCCTCCGTCTCCCCCATGGTCTCTCCCCCCGTCTCGGCCCCTGCGTCTCCCGCGGCTTTGCCGAAGCAGGTGAGCGTGTATTTTTTGGCCCTCTGCCGGCGCTTCTTGAACATGAGCACCCCTTTGGAGTTGGGGTTGGGGGCGTCGGTCAGCAGCGAGGCGATGGAGCGACACTTGGTGCGCGCTTCTTTCACCTGCTTCTCCACCACGCTTTCACCACGCTGCAGCTCTGAGAGAGAGAGAGAGAGAGAGAGAGAGAGAGAGAGAGAGAGAGAGAGAGAGAGAGAGAGAGAGAGAGAGAGAGAGAGCAAGAGAGAGAGAGAGAGAATGCTATTATTCATTTCAAGTATTCATTTGACAAATTGACAAAAGAGAGAGAATGAGATTATTAATTTGAAGTATCTTTTTGAGGAGGGAGAATGAGATTATTAATAGTATTAATTTGACGAATTGACAACAAACTTGAATGCACAAATGGTAGATAAAATAGCGTAATGGGCTTGTAATGTATGTGTGAGTGATGTGGACACATTTTTACAGCATTAACCCAGTGATGAGCGGATGGAGATTACAGTTGACAGGCAGGATGGTGTGTTGCCGATTTGAAACGAAGAAGAATCCCCACCACTCCCCGTAGATGAGTCACCTTCCACGTCTAACCTTCCTGATCTAAGAGCATTGGAGTGTATCTGTGCGTGTGTGTGTGTGCTCTGTGAATGTGGCATTTATGACCTCACAAAAATACTTCCTGCATAACTAGTCTGAGGTTAAGTTATGCATACACACACACGCACACACACACGCACACATGCACACACACACACGCAAGATATATATTCTGGTGACACATTGTATTACAGTCTTGCTCTCACAAACTAATCTATCCAAATAATGCTTTTTTTTTGACGGTACGTATCGTCATATACCGTACCGTACATATTACAATGATATTTCAATTCGTCATTCTCCATAATGGTTAAATGAAAACTTTGAATCATCTTCATCTCATATGAAGTTATGTTTTAATCTCCAAAAAGCCATTAACTCACACCGACAGAAACTACCCTGAAGTATGAAGCATTGAATCACACTAGCAGCAGCCTCCGACTAAAACGAGCAGAAACGGGCTTCTCAACAAAAAAAACATTATCAAGTGTGGCATGATGCAGTAACAATATCCACTAAAGAGTTCACCAGTTATTATAAATCTAGTCCACTATATTTGTGGACTGCACCACAAACAAAATAAATCTCACAGGGCTTTCAAAATATTCACACAAAAAACATCTAAACAACATTTCAATTCAAGATCTGTCTGCAATCTAAAGTGAGCTATTCACATCCAAAGTCACGTACTGTGTGTGTGCGTGTGTGTGTGTGTGTGTGCGTGTGTGTGCGTGTGTGTGCGTGTGTGTGTGTGTGTTTTGTGTGACCTACCAGCATAAACGGTGTGTCCATTCAACTCAAACCCCGAAGGAGATGTGAGGTCCCTCATTTTTGCAAGTGTGTATATCCTTAACCTCTCCTGGCGCACGCACGCACGCACGCACGCACGCACGCACGCACCCACACAAGCGAGTGTCTAGGAGAGAGCCGTTTAGTGTCGACCAGTGTCTTGCTGGGCTGTTGTCAGGCCGTGGACCATGTAAAGACCTTTGTCTCCTTCCTGACGCATGACGCGTGATGTCAGCACTCTATTCCTGTCTGTATGACAGACATCAAACACCTGCCGAGGCTCTCTATATCCAGCGCACAGATGTACACGCACGCACACACACACACACGCACGCACGCACAAACTCACACACACACATAATGGGAGACCACTTGTCCAAGGATATTTTGACAATGTGTGTGTTATTAAAACCATTTTTAGGTTATAGCCCAGCTCATAACAAACACGTGCAGCTGCCTAGCTTTAGGCTTAAGCTCACTGGCTGTTGTGTGTTTGCACTGTATGTGTGCTGATGTTCATGTGTATGTGTCTATGTTTGTGTGTGTGTGTGTGTGTGTGTGTGTGTGTGTGTGTTCATGTGTGTGTGTGTGTCTGTGTGTGTGTGTGTGCATGTGTCTATGTTTGTTCATGTGTATGTGTGTGTGTTCATGTGTACAGTATGTGTGTGTGTGTCTATGCGTGTTCGTGTGTATGCGTGTGTGTGCGTGTGTGTGTGTGTGTGTGTGTGTGTGTGTGTATGTGTGCGTGGTAATGTGAGAAAGGCTATCTCCCCAGGGCTCCACGGTCACCAGCCTGTCATCGTTCATCCAATGGTAAAGCCCAATAGTAAAGCCATGACCTGATCCCCTCTGATCCTTGGAGCCCTGCACTAGAGGGCAGCTAACACCACAGTGTTCATTTAGCTGCTGTAGTGACAGCCCAGGCACTGCTTGTTAAGTGTACAGTAGTCTCAGCCTCTTCTGTCCGTCCATCAGCACCACGTCACATAAGAAACTATGCTGAACGTCTGATACATTGACCCTATAGTCTCAGCCTCTTCTATCCGTCCATCAGCACCACGTCACATAAGAAACTATGCTGAACGTCTGATACATAGACCCTATAGTCTCAGCCTCTTCACTCCATCAGCACCACATCACATAAGAAACTGTGCTGAACGTCTGATACATAGACCCTATAGTCTCAGCCTCTTCACTCCATCAGCACCACGTCACATAAGAAACTGTGCTGAACGTCTGATACATAGACCCTATAGTCTCAGCCTCTTCACTCCATCAGCACCACGTCACATAAGAAACTGTGCTGAACGTCTGATACATAGACCCTATAGTCTCAGCCTCTTCTGTCCGTCCATCAGCACCACGTCACATAAGAAACTGCTGAACGTCTGATACATTGTGGTCATCATGGATGTCAATGAAAATACCTTGGCGGGCATGCGGGCACTGTGTCGCAGACATTACATATGTATAGGCTGGCTCTGCTGGTGCAGACCAGTGGTGAGTTAAAAAACAAACCTGACAAAGTGGCTCTTGAAGAGACATCAACAGCACTACAGTATTGCACACAAATGTGACACCGAACGCACATATTGTAGGCTATACAAATACAGTGCATGCGCACACACATTTGTCTAAACACACACACAGACACACACACACACACACCAAAGCACCACATAGTCAGCTGTGTGGATCGTCAGTCTATCGCTGAGAAGCTTGTGTTTCTATAAATACAGTCAGCGCTCAACACACTGACAAAACAGACTGCTGTTTTGTGAATGGGAGGGGTTAGGGGGATCGAAAATTGGGACTAGTTACTGTACAGTAAATAACCACTAGATGGCAATATAGAGTAGCTATAAAGTTCAGATACAATTCCTGGCACACTTTACAGCCATTGATAGCTTCAAGGCAGTATACTGGGCATGTAATGAATCGTTTTAAATGTACTTAACAATGTACTTAATACTAAATAAAGTGGGATTTCCCTTCCAATGTTTAGCAGCTTGTGAATTATTTATCTTCTAGCTCAAATTTACTTTTTATTTTTCACTTTTACAGCTAAACTGCTGCATTTAAGATGTAAATTCAGAAATTCTGGATAAACTGTTTATATTTGAACTTGATCAAAAGAAAAACACCTCTCCGTTCAATGTCATAGGGTGGTCCCTCACGAGCTACGCCCAAAATTGGACACACATTGACACACTTTGTCAATTGAATTATTGAAATTACTTAACTTTTCAACAATTTTCTAATTTATTGTGATTCACCTGTACATGTCAGTGTGTACAAGCATAATCAGAAATCAATGAGCGCATGTTTGTTTTGTTCAGGCAAAGTTTAACCATGTTATTTAAAGTCTTCAGATCAGTTTGTGTCTTGATGACAGTTGGTAAGGCATTCCACATATGTATTCCTTTTACCCAAAAGGATGATTGACCCAACGTGGTTTTGCGTTTCCATTCGCTGATGCCCTGGTAGTTATAGTGCAAATGACTGTATATATCACACCGTCAACCCTCACTTGCTTGCCGTGCCTTGTCCTTGTATGTGGCGGCCAGCTCGTCGCTAAGCGGGGTTTTCTGGGGTCCCACCATTGGCACCAGCTGTCTCCCAGAGCCCAGCATCAGCACTCCTTTAGCCCGCTCAGGCGACACCAGCGGCGGGCATGTCATCCCCGCGCAGCCCCCTGCCTCCTGGAAGCCACTGTCCCCTTCCTCTCCCTCCCCCTCCACTAACCCCTGATCCGGGGTGGGGGTGAGAGTGTGGGGGGTGAGTGTTTGGGGGGTGTGAGCCGGGGGCGTCCAATCAGACTGGTAGACCAGCTCCCTCCGTGGGACGCCAGGTAGACCCTCCCCCAGCCCGACCCCCTCCTCCCCCTGTCCCTGAAGGAAAAGCCCCCCGTCCGGGGCACTCTCGTACCTTAGGTCAGAGGGGAAAGGTCGTATTAGAAAATCATGGTGATTAAACATAACCGTATGTTGCTTTGGTCCTTTCCCGGCAGATGACAAAAACAGTCCCCACAACTCCTGGGTTCACACCTTTCCCCTCCTCTCCCGTTACAGATGGTTGATACAACGATATGCGGGTCTCGAAAGATAAACATTGGTCTGCAGGTCAAATTTAGGATTTTCTGGCGAGAGAGTGAGTGTACTATAAAGGCCACCCATCCTACTGTAGCTCTGGTTAAATGGTTAATCCTGTCCTAATCATGTCTACATGCTAGAACATATACAAAGACGGGGAAGCAATTCATTTCTATGGCTCGACGCTCAAGAAATACAACTGTGTTCTAAACCTTGGCGCTGCCACGCGTCAGACAGTGTAAAAAAAATAGTTATAAAATCCTGGCGTCACTTGACGCGCGTCGACGCCTTCAGTGGGCGGTGGCCTTAACACAAAAAGCGCCTTGAAGTTACAAAAAGGCATACAGCCTACAGTATAATATACAGTATAATATACTGTGTAATATAGAATATATAAATACATCAAAGCTCAGGATTAGCATGGAGCATATTCTTTACTGCATGGGGGAATTCAACGTGCAGAAGGAACAGCATAAGCTTGTCTGGCAGATCATAAACTAAGCTAAACGTCTCTTACCCACTCATCTCCGAGGTCTCCTCCTGCTGGTTGTCATAGCGTCCGGGCGCTCGCGCGTGCGGAGGTGTGCGCCGTTGCCGCCGGTGCGTGTGCGTCTGCGTGTCGGCATCGCTATCCGTCTCCCCGTAGTACGCCTCACTGTCCGGCGGGGACGTGATGCACCGGGGCCTGTGGAGGAGAGAGGAGCGATGGGGAGGGGAGGAGGAGGAGGCGTCAGGGGGTGAGCGGAGCTTCGTGGAGCAGCGGGGAGATGTGGAGCGGCTTGAGGAATGGACCGCGGTGGAGGCCCTGGGAATGACAGGGATGATATACGGACTAGAGCAGGGGTCGACCCGTTCATGTGAATCAGCTGTGTTGAAGCAGGGGGACGTCTATAACGTGCTGGACAGCGGCCCTCCAGGACTGGAGTTGGAGACCCCTGGACTAGACAGCAGTGTTACCCAAACCTGGTCCTGGAGGGCCCCTGTCCTGCATGTTATAGATGTCTCACACATGAACGGGCCGGTATCAGGCTTCTGCAGAGAATGATAACGACCCGTTCATTAGAGTCAGCTGTGTTGGAGCAGGGGGGCATCTACAACATGCAGGGCAGCGGGTCCTCCAGCACCAGGGTTGGGAAAACACTGGACTAGAGGAAGGGTTTTCAAACATGCGCCCCGTTATGCCTGCTAGTTGTACCACAGCATATACAATACTATATGTATTACGAATCATTGGCCTCTGACACCATTGAAAGACATTAAAAACATTGGAATGCTGACATTTTTACAATTTAACATTTTTTTATAAATAAAAAAGTAAATAACATTATATGTTGTCGTGTAATTAGTGTGTGAATGTGACATTATGCACACATCGTAGCTAAGTGTGTGTGTCTGTGTGACCGTATGTGGCGTGCGCTGACCTCTTGACCCTCAGGCTAAGTGTGGTTCTCTGTGTATCAATGAGGCTCATGGCCGCACAGTGGCTTAGTTCTTCACACTTATGGTCCTCAATGGCAACCAGTTCATCGTCCACTTTCAGTCCAGCCCTGCATGCTTTGCTCCGTCTACGAACCTGCATAGATATTGAGGGGATTTATTAATATAATACAGGTAAACCTGTCCATAACTGTAACTCAAGCAACGCTGTATTAAAACAATATTACATTTCGTCCACAAAGATGTTGACAAAACATTTATGGCAACATGGACAAATTCAGGGAACGGACAAAGTGACATTTTAAAGCCGACAGAGAGATCCAGAGTGCTTTTGCATCAGAATCAGGTTCAACCTGGTTCAGCCATTACAGCTCCTACAGTAAGCTGATTGTTGCTGCTAGTGATTCAAAAAGAGAAAAATGCACACTTTCATTTTCAAATCAGGCTCAACATACAAAAGGCCAGATCACAAAAGCTATGGTGTCGAGGCACATCCAAAATAGCACATAAAGGAGATCATATAAAACAAGGAAAAACTAGGCAAGCATCGTTTAGCTGGCCGCGGGCATGAGCTAACACCATAGGCCAATATAAAGTTTAAGATTTCTCTGCGAGACTCCACAGAAATTGGGATCCAACACTATTGGTGCATTACCGCCACCTACTGTCTACATCGTGCATTACCACCACCTACTCTAGAATGTAGAGCAATGTGCTTTATACAAGGTCAGTCAGTCAGTCAGTCAGTCAGTCAGTCAGTCAGTAAGCAACATTTGCTCATATTGACCGGTCCCGCTACACATGGTTAATAGCATTATTAGGCCATCGTGCCAGTTAATATTTTGACACTCAGGCTTTCATCATCACCAAATTCCTGGTAGAGTGGAAAGTTGGCTGCCGTAGCAAGCCAGTGCGGCCGGAAGGGATAAAGTCTTGTACCAAATACTGCTTAATCCCTCATCAGAATAACTCATGATGTCATGACGATTCTATTACTGGCGGTAGGCGGGCGCTCAGTAGATGACCTCACAGGACCCTTTAGGAGTCACGTCTCAGTGGATAGGGGTGGCGGTCTCAGCAATTGATAGATGGGTACAGAGTATTCTTGTCCACTAGACTGCAAAATCCCTTAAATGAAGACGATAACCCCAGCCCTCTGACAAGCATACACAACCATAAACAGACCTTATCGTGGGTGCTGCTGTTGGAGGATATTGGAATGTGATATGACACCTACTTGGTTATAAGTGGATGTGTCTTTTGATTTATTTATCTCTTGTCTTGTCACAATTGTGCTCGCGGCATCACAAGGACACACACTCACACACAGAGCAAGCAAGTAAGAAACATTAAAGGGGCCTTTGAACAGATGTATAACCAGTCTGGACAAGAGGGCATGCCTGTCTTTTGCCATGTGTTCCCTATTCCCAAAATAATACCCATCTGGGGAATCAAACACATTCCTAGACAGACCACAGACAGCTGTGGTGATGGGGGACATAATGAGTATAATGTTATCAGACAGACAATATTTTTTTAACTGTGTATGTCAATATGCATATGTACATGTGTGTGTGTGTGTGTGTGTGTGTATGTGTGAGAGATTTTTCCATTCCCAATTTCCAGCTCCTCTTAAATGGGCTATTCTGATCCTCCACTTGGCAATCCACTCCCACTGGGGCTTATCTGAGGCATGTCTAGCCTCTATATTAATATGCACACACGTACACGGACATTATAGATGCTTTTCGTTTTGGATGTGCAAACACAAATACACATATCGGGTACGCATACATGTCCACAGCATATTGATCAAACTCTCTTTTTGGGGGACCTAGGAGAATACATATTGGTGCTTCTCTCTGTATATCTGCCTACATACCCAGATTTTAAACAAGAGGTCATGGAAGCTGACATGTGGCTATTGAACACCATCGGCATGGGCTACGAGAAATGCTTGCTTTATGCCTCCATTCCAGAATGGTGTTTATTAATAGAAGGAACAATTGGGGTTTTCAATATCTTTTAAGTAAGATTTTGTTAAACCTTCTACTTTTAAGCTTCTGCACATAAAAATGGATCCATGTGCTGGCATTTAGGATTAAAATAACAGCCGTGTTGCACTATATAGCACTTTGTGTAATGTAAATGCCAGTGTGTAGATGTTTATTGATGCATGAAGATAGAGTCACAGGTATACGGTTCAGCATGGCTTTAACAATAAACACACAACTTATGGTAGATTCATTATTATTCATAATTATTGCGGTATTGTCTACATTTACAAATTAATAAAAGATGATGCATTTAGGATGCATGTTAGGACATGTTCAAATGTATCCATGAAAAGTAAAATTGAATGACTTTATTCAACGGATAATATATCCCTGCATTTAATTGGTTAATAATTAATTTAAGTAATATGTTATCTGTATATAGACAAATAGTGACAGGGCACAGATGAACTGCAACAAATCAACAAAAATTCAGAGAGGCTAAAGTCCCACATCTGACCTAACAGCTGCCACCCTCGTTAATCCATCCTATCCTTTACCACTCTTTTCACACACACACACACACACACAAATAGTGTGATCACACCTGCCGTACCTTAGCCACCTGGAGTGGCTTGTGGTGTTCTGCTCCGCCCTGCAGCCTGAAGCCCCATGGAGCTCCTCCGGTAAGGGAGACCACAACCTCCACCACCACCATGTCCGGGTACAGATCAGCTTCTGCTGTGCTTGTGTGTTTGCGCTACAGCCTCTGATCTACAGAATTAGTACGTATAATGCTCTCCCCTTCTTGTTCCCCACACTGTGAGAGCGTCGATGGGTGAATGAGGCTGCCGGGGAAAGGTGCCTAATCTGCTTCCATTGGAATGCCTGTGTCGGTGGGTAGGCCTTTGGAGGGTGAGGGGGCAAATGTTTGTGTGTGTGAGTGTGGGTGTGTGTGGCCTGGCTGGCCCTCCCAACACTCTTTAGTGCTCAGACAAGGGCAAGCTTGCTGATACTGTCCCAAAATAACCACCACCCACTCGCTCTGTTAGTCCCCAGTACAGTTGGTCTGGCTATGAGCAGTACACCACCACAGTCCCCCATGGCTTAGGGAAGGAAGGGCATATATTTTAGTTTTACGCCATAACTATACTGGAGGCTATATCCTTAATATTGTTGTATTTCTATATAGGTCTAACATAATTTTGTACCTATTTTCTCATCACATAGAGGAACAGGGTTACTTGACTTGTCCCTGACTCACACTGACTGAAAATGTAATATTCCATTACTTATATTGAACGTAAAAACAGACAAGCTCCATCAATGTATCACAAAAATGTCTTTATGTAGGAAGCTGAATCCCTGCACCGGGTGACAAAATAATAATAAAATAATGCAGTAAGGCTATCGGGCAGGGTTGGACAAAAAGTTTAGCCGTGGCATTTAATGTCAGCTTTCAATTTGAATAATATGTCATGTTCTATATTTGACTGTTCTATATTATATTTTCAGAATAAAATGTATTATATTGTTCACTATTCACATAAGTATGTAACAATTCCCCTGCCCAATACCTGGCTCTATCATTACTATTCATGCATAAAGGCCTAAACAGGTAGCAGTGTCTTTGACTGAACTATACCCATTTCAATGGTGGCCAAACCATTGGGACAGCATTGGAGAGAATGGTCACTAACAAAGGCAGCTGAAAAGGATTCAGATAAGGAGGCACAGAAGGTGCTCAATGAAAATAGTTAGTATATTGTTAAAGACTTCCAAATTATTCGGCTAACATCACCTGACCCCTAGTTAGTGTAGTGGACGGGTATTGGCAATCTCACTGCAGCCGAAATCGAGAGCAAAGTATTTAACAATATATTAAAGACTTTCAAATAATTTGATTAACATCCCTAACAACCCTGACCCATACATAGTATGTGTAAAAAATAGCATTTGTATAAATTGATAAGACCACCAGCATTAGAAAGGGTGGACAGTTTTCAGATAACTCACTACTGCCGATATCTACCCCTACTCTATATATATTGATTGCAAAGTGCTTAACCCTTCAATATCATTTTTAAAGTATATATTGATATGCATATTGTGTACAAAATATAATTTTAATCAATTAATAAGAATAGCAATATTGAAAGGGGGACCATTTTCGTCAATCTCAAAATCTTGAAATCTGTCCCCCTTTATAAATTTAGTGCAATTTGTTAAACAATGTATGGAAGACTTCCCAATCATAGCTAGCATAATCTGACCGTATGTGTAAAAAATAGCAGTTGAATCAATTGATAGGAATAACAGCATTAGAACGGGGAAAGAGTTTTTGGCAAACTCACTCCTTCCCATGACTGACATCCTTCTATATATATATTGATTGCAAATTGTTTAACACTTTAATATCATTTTAGTTACATACCCATAGTACGTGTACAAAACAGCATTTTAATAATAAATTGATAAGAATGGCAGCATTAGAAAGTGGGGACGGTTTTCTGCAAACTCAATTCTGCCCATATCTGACCCCCCTCTATATACATATATACTATTTATATATAGACTACAAATACATTCTACATGTACAAATCTTTTCTACAAGTAAGCCTACGGATCTTTACAAATCTACGGATGGTTACAAATCGATTCAAGATGTACTTATGTCCACTACGGGGAGCAGGATTATTTATTTAAAAAATATGTTCTACAGCATATTATATATTTTTATATCTTTTCTATAGGCCTACTACGAGTGCAAATCAATTCTACAGATACTTTATGTAGATACTATTATGTCCACTAGGGAGAACCCAAGGGCTATTTAAATAGTATGTTTAGGGTTAGCACTGTAAGCATTTGTTGGTCTGGCTACAGCAGTACAACACCAAATCATGGTTTAGGGGTGGAAGTGGGTACAGGAATTGATTTTATTGTATGACCATATTTTGGTGCTATAAAAGAAGCTATATAAATAAAGCTGCGTTAGGTAATTGGTTAATAAGTAATTAAATAAGTTAATTCACTGTTCATTCACTGTTCATATGCGACAGGAGGTGAACTGCTTCAGTTCAGACAGAACAAATACATTGCAACCTTCATTCAGAGAGGCAAAAAGCTCTACGCAACTGCCTAATTTGCCTACAGAGGCCTAAAACCTCCCCTGGTGAGAGGGCAAAAGTCTGTATGTGTATATGTGTGGCCCAGCTGACCCTCTGCTTTCATTCAACACTTGCCATGTCACTCAGCCTACAGTTGGTCTGGCTTGGAGCAGTAAGCTACAACACAGCCCCCCATAGTTTACGGTAGGGAGGGAAGATATTTTAGAAATGTCAAAATTAATTGTATTGTTTTATGCAACAAATACACATTGTTTCAATATTTTATGATATATAGAGGCTGAATATCCTTGATAATAATGTTTATAGGCCTTCTGAGACTCTATTTCCATTTCATTTCAACACCATGAATGCTATCTATTTGAGTCCAAATGTACTGTAGACTTTTTGGATTTTATGTATCTTTATATTATATTAGCATTTTAGACATACAGTATATTAATTTTAAGACTTTCAGAACCTACACATTTTAGTCCATGTCCTTTGTAGGGGAAAGTGGGACTTGGTTCCTCTCATTTTCCATACTTCAGGAACCGGAGCACTGAATGAGACAGACAATATTTTTTAGATATTGAAAATAAATCACTGAGAGAAGCTATACATTGAGCTGTGAGGAGATTAGGAGGTAACAGGTCCAACAGGATTAAGAAGCACATATATATAAAATGACAAGGAAGATGTCGTATTCAAGATGCCATGGTTTTCTTCAAAATTACATATAGCCAAATAACAAAATCAAAAATGTTGTTTAACTATGTATCTCCTTGCTTTACCATATTTATTGTCAACCCTGTCCTCAAGGAGAAAACTCAACAACACCAAGTCTTTACTACGTCTGAGTACTTCAAATAGTAGCCATCATAGATGGATGGTGTTTTTAGGGCATGTTATTTTTGTGTCAAACTAAAGATCTAATCTAGAATCTAGACAACAACGAAAAAAGTATAGGCATATTGATTTTGCCGTGTGCTTCTGGGTCCATGCCCTTCCTACGCACAGGGCGGATGTGGACGTGGCACAGCACCTCGGCAGTTCCGGTGAATGTCCGCTTCGTAAAGTGGGATAGATAGCATACCGAGGAAGGGATTAACGTTACCGTGAACTACCCGGGGACGACATCGGCCTAACAGTTCACCGGCCACCGGGTTTCAAACTGATAGTACGGTATCAAGGAACAGCGTTATCTTTTATCACACGTTCGGAGGTGGGTTTCAGATTGAAATCGATTACTCTGCAAAATCTTTGCTTTACTTCATGTGGTCACTTCTACTCAGGATAGATACGTGTGCTAGCGCTAGCTAGCGTTACCCAATAGCTGAAGCTAAATATGTGTTGAGTGTAACAGCTAGCTCTACAGTAGCTGATTCATCAAGTGCTGCTGTCATGAGTGGAGTGGTCTCGTGTACCGGTACTTGGGCCCATGATCCACTGTCAACTTGTTAAACGAGACGTTCAAACCAAACTGTCTGTCCTCTGTTCCCATAATTGAGTTACGCTTTAGCTGTCTCTAGCTAATGGATTCATTGCGGGTTTAATGGTTTGGTTGACGGTTAGCTAGCAAACGATAGCTAGTTTAACTACGGTACCCAGTACGGTAAAGGTACTGTATCAGTAGCACTTCTGCGGCTTTGAGCTTTTGTTAGCGATAGTCCACTGAGGCAATGCCAGTCTAACTTATTCTAGCAACATTGTTATTATTTGGCCAAAATGTACGTATACCTGTACGGTATAGCCAGTGGCTGTGTGTCTTAAACGACACTGCTAACTCAGACGAACCGTGGGAGCAGAAACAAATATGGGTCAATCAACAGGACAGTCACGCTAAATAAGTGCACCACGGTGGCGATTGTGTTTCTTGCCGTGGAACCTGCACCACTGAATTATTCAGACACTCTGTATGGAGTTTGTCTGTCAGATGATACACAACATACCGTCCCGTTGGTTAAGCAAAACTGTGCGTGCCTGTCAAACAAAAATTTACTTAACATGTTAAATTGGTACTATATCGACATAATTTTATTCTAATATATCGTATGACTATGTAAGTGAAAACTGAATCAGCACAATGAATGACTAACTGTTCTCTTGAAGCTGAATATTTGTCTTTTATATTAAAAATTAATAATGGCTATTTATTTGTGGTTTATGGAGACAGTTGATGGGTTAGGCTACATATCCCAGAATTAACTAAATACTTACTGTATTGTGTATTTTTATTTGTATATTTTAAAATGTTATTATCTATTAATAAGTATGGGAGAGAATACTATCATAACACTTTAGTATCTCAAAACTTTCACAATACAGTTTATTTGACACATGATGTATACATAATTGATCAAATATTCCAAGTACCATTTGATAGAAGCACAATCATTGCTTTGAATCCACTTAAATCACTCTGTGTAGGCTTAACTGCTGCTCTCACTTGTTTGTGACACTATGCTACAACGTGTGTTGTAATATTAATTAATTCATTCATTATGAATGTCATGTTTAGTTAAATGGAAAATTACAATACTTAAGTGCCATAATAGCAATATTGATACTGTACCTATCTATATTGTCTCCCACCCCTAGTTAGAAGTACTACAATGTACTACTATGTGGTCATTGCTGTGTAATATATACTAAATTACCTATTTGAAAGCAATATGACAGATCTTTGGTGAATCATCCATGGTTGAATTAAATGGGCATTGTTCTAGCATTTAGTTGAATGTATTTTTTGGGGGGTGTGGCAAACTCAGCCATGGAAAGACAATAAAGGTGTTTGTCTTAGAAGGAAATGTACGCCTTCTGGACAAACAGGACAGATCATGAGGTAGATTCTTTATTTTAGGTGCACAAACACCATTGCTTTGCCTGCACACAAAAACTTGAGATGATGCAAATAGGATGATGGAATGTCTGGATATTAGATGTGTTGCTGGATGTGAGATTCTGTAGCTGGTGCTGTTTAAGCAGGCTTTCTTCTCTGCTGGATGAAGGGAGTCACTTCACGCCTATGTAAATAAGACAAAA
This sequence comes from Typhlichthys eigenmanni, assembly GCA_027564635.1. Lineage (NCBI taxonomy): Eukaryota > Metazoa > Chordata > Actinopteri > Percopsiformes > Amblyopsidae > Typhlichthys > Typhlichthys eigenmanni. The sequence goes on from JAODUK010004681.1 coordinate 25,806, forward strand.
TGTTCAAACTAGAAATTCCTGCAGGTGTCTTTATTCTTAACTTGCCCGTTGGTAGACCTAATTTTACTATGATTAGACATATGGTTGTGCCATAATTTCCAGATTTAGGTATGAACTGAGGATGAATGTAAACCAGCACACTCCTATGGCATCTCCATACGGCCAGCCCCAGCCCGGGTACGCCCAGCCCAGCTACGCTCCTCATGGTGTGGGCTACGCTGCACCCTACAACGGCCCTGAACCAGCATACCTACCAGGCAGTCAGCCGCAAGGTACATTGCACCAGCTGTGTGTCTGTCTGTATTCACGTGTAACTGAGACATGCATGGTGTGGCTATGTGCAGTTCAAGTAGTCACGGTGCTAATATAACCTTGAGGTGTCCTATGCGTTGGCCACCTGCACGAGTGCAAGAAGAACCTCTGTACTCCTGCAGCTCTGCCTCATTTGAATCTGCCCTGCTTAATGCCTCCATCTTTTTAACCCTCTTCCCCAACAATCTATTTTCTTGTCATTCTCATATTTCAGGTTGCTCTCCTTATGCAAGTTTTCCCTCTAAGACAGTGGCAGCCTCCCCAATCTCTGACCTTTCCTGTCCTCTTGATTTAGGTAACTCTTTTCTTCCTATTTTCCTCTGTGGCTTACTTCTCCCAGCCATCATTCCCAGGCTTTGCGTTACAGCCAGGCCAATTCAATGGACCGCAACAGTATCAAATCCTCTTGCGATTGTCCCCTGAATGATGTAGTGTAGTGGTTGTTACAACCCCCACACAATTTGTGATACCTGTATGGCTACACAACACAATTGGAACAGGGTCTGCCTTGCTCTGTGGCTAGTTCTTTTCGAGGCCATGTATTATACTTGATAGTACATGGAGCAGAAATAAAGCCCACGTCATAAGTTTAGAATAAAAGCCAAACCTTGAAAGTTAGCCTTGAAAAAGTAAAAGTCAGCATTTCTCTGATGTTCAGTTATAGATACACACATGCCCCCCCGCTCACCTGTTTCAGTGTTGTGATTGCCTTCGTAAACCCCAGAAGGAAAATCTCTGGATGTAGTCGAGTCTGTTAAAATATATAAAGCGATGGGGAAAACCTACTGGCCAATGTCAACTCTCCGCCAAAGATTTTAGAATTATAAAAAGATTCTGCATTGTAATTAGGGCTGAACGATTTTGGAAAAAATTATTTGTTGCACAGTGAATTAAGTGATTTAGCAGGCACTCTGTCTATTCTCATGAGACCCCCCCCCAATGCGCGCTGTTATTTACACAGATGCTGCACACATAACTTCATGGACATGATCTAGCTCCGCCTGAGATTGTTACGTTCTCATTGCAGTGAAGAATGTCCGACTACTGAGTTACCTTCACCGTTTGCATTTGGAATAACATTGTTCATCTCAGTAAAAGAGTAGGCCATTGACACAATGCGTCTTGTGAACCTGACGCTGGCTACCTTGTTAAAGTCTCTCTCGCCCAGCACGTTGATTTGGCTTGCACAATAGTTGGACGGCCGCATACAAGCGTGCTAACAGGGTACCTGTCGCCAACTTCCTCAGAAACAAGCACTACATCAGGCACTCCATACAGTAGGTGTTGACCACTCTTGGCTTTTCTTCGTGATTGATTACCCTGCGTTTTCCGACATTGCTTCTAGCTCAGCGGAGGCACATTTTCAGCAGAGCTTCCACAAAAGTGTTTCCTTGTGTTTCACGTGCTGTTGTTGGTGGGCGTGCCATGTAGGCCACGTACCATAGAAATATTCGTCTTGATTTTCAGAGCATGACTGGTAGGAGGACCGCGCTGATTAGTTAGAATTACAGTCAAACAAGGGTGACTGCATGTAAATACATCCATTGACGCTACAAAATAAAACTGGGTCAGATGCGCATATAAATCGCATGCTTTGCGATTTGCTAATCGCATTGGTTCAAATCGCGATTTTGGTTTGAAAACGATTAATCGTTCAGCCCTAATTGTAATGCATTTCAATGGAGCAAACACTTAACGCTTTTTGTCTCTTAAGTGGGCGAGTAACCAATGGCATTTTGCTGTGGAGGCTGACGTAAGCAGCGCCCAGACGGCTAAATCTACCATGCATGGCCTGAAACAATGTCAATTTATCTATACAGTTCTCTGCAGAAATACAGGCCTCAGATTTATCGTATAATTAATGTAATATACTCAAAATATGAATTAACGCCCACAGAGATAAATGATGGCCAATAGTATGTTGAAATCCGTGTACCACCCCATTGACTTGCATGGAACGCTGGTTTGTTCTGGTCTGCATAAAGGGCGAAGAGTCGCCCCCTCCCTGATGTAGTCGAGTCTGTTTAAAACAAATAAAGTGATGGGAAAACCCTAGTGGCCGATGTGGATCCTCAGCTGTGTGGCTTATCTCATCCCTGCAGAGTGATCTGTATCAGAACGGATTGTGTGATTCCTCTAGTCTGACGGCATTCAACACATAGCATGTAGATGTGTGATCTCTCATCTTTCTTCCTCCTTCAGGGGCTCCCAGGGCCCCCCCTACTTCTGTGCCCCCTCCGGTGTCAGCGCCCCAGGCCTACCACCATTATGGGCAGGGGGACCTGCATAATGGACCCCCACCCTTGACGCAGGCGCCTCCTAGGTGTGTACTTTTCTACTAGATTGCACTAGAATCACTAGAATACTACATTGGGTGTATTATTGTGTACTAGATTAGGGTGGGTATGGTTTGAGATTCCAGTTATGCTTTTAAAATGGTTCCGGTGCCTAAACGGCACCTGAACCGCTGTTTTGTTTATTCATCATAGTAATTTGTTGAAGGTCCCTTAGCCGCCAGCGCTTTAATTTGTCAACTTTTTACACTTTTACAAGGCAACGTCTGTTTAACAGGACTGATTGATAACAATAAGCCACGTAACCTACCCTTTTCATTGACGTGAACAATAGTACGCAAATAGATTTGCACTCTGGGTTTAATTTGAAAATTAGCATTAGCTACAAACGCATTAAAAATTGAGGCTCAAAGTGTGAATGTCTTGTTAATGTCAAGTACCCTTCTAATGTTTTCCTCCGGCACTAATTTACACACCACGCAGACGTGTGTCTTGTAGGTAGGCTGCCATGACAGCTAGCTACAGTCTCTAAATTAATAGAATAAGCGCTGAGTGAACATCTTTGCGTCGAATGCACGGCGGTGCCGGCATACAGGTGAACAGGTATATGATCGGTAACATTACTGGCTGTAATTGGATCTTCTTGCGTCCGTTTAACACCAGGTTTCGGTATCCAAACCTAGCAGTGATTTTCGTTTCAATACAACATGGTTTTATCTGGTTGTAGGAATAATGTAGCTAATTTATGCAGTTTAATGCACGGATTTCCAGGTTGTTAAAGCTTGTATTTTTATTATGCTATATTCATAGTATTATCTACTTTGTATGGCCAGCCAGTGTACGTTGTGTGGGCCAACCTGAAGTGTACTGAAGTGTTCTTGATGCTCTGCTTGAATGCAGGCCAGCGGCCTCTCAGCCATACAACCAGGGTGCCGTCAACCTGTCGGGGCAGCAACACCCCTCGTACCACCAGCAGTACGGAGCCCCTCCCAGCATGCAGCAGGTCACCGGTCAGATGACGGGAATGCAGATCACGTCCGCACCATCCACGCCAGCGGGACCAGGCTTTGGTACGTCTGTACGGGCCGCAGAAGCGTAGTGGTGTGCATGTACACCATCCTGTTTAGTCTACGTTGAAGGTATAGTCGGCGACTGTAAGCTGTATATCCCTACGCTTCCCTAAAGGTCAGGGAATATGTCTTCACAATGCGATAGCAAAAAGAACCTGGTGTTCCTGCACAGCCCTGGCTCTGTAAATGGGAACGGTGCGGACCGGACCGCACAACACCCAGCCTTGACCGTGCGTTTCCCATGTGTGGGGCCGAGCTTCTGTGGGTGCACCCTATATTATATATCAGAATCAGATGGCATACATTTAAGATGAAATAATATGGTAATGAAGCGACATTTGGTATTCTAAATAATGATGATTATACTCACAAATAGCCTACTTATAAAACATCAGGTTCAAGGCATGCCGCTACACTTGTTACGTTACGTCACTGAGCAAAGCTTGCCACACCTATTAAACGCAGCAAACATCATTAAAAGTAGTTCAAGAGCGTTTTGAAAGTTTTCGAGGCAACGTTCCAAACGTTTTGACTCGAGTTTCGATCGAGTTCAAACAATCTTTCTCCAGAATGACTGACTCCACCTTCCAAGTTCTGTATGTTAATCAGAGAATATCAGAGAGGGTTCAACGGACGCAACTTCGGCATTCAAGTTTGTTGTCTTATTATTCCAGTATCTTTGTGTTGACTGACATCTGTGTGTGTTCTCCCCTGCTCCTCCCAGCTGCGCCTCCCAGCTCCCAGCCATCCACCAGTGCTTCCTACGGGGCTGCGCCTCCTCCCTCCTACACACAAGGCCCGGCCCCCGGCTCTGCTGCCGCCGCCCAGCCCCCGGCGCCCAGGGACCCTGCCCCCCCTCCCCCCCAGCAATACTACGGCGGGCCCCCTCCTCCTCCACCCCCCTCCCAGCAGTCATACAGCTCCTCCTCTGCTCCTCCTCCACACCCCTCCCAGCAGTCATACAGCTCCTCTGCTCCTCATCCTCCTCCCTCCCAGCAGCCATACAGCTCCTCTGCTCCTCATCCTCCTCCCTCCCATCAGTCATACAGCTCATCTGCTCCTCATCCTCCTCCCTCCCAGCAGCCATACAGCTCCTCTGCTCCTCATCCTCCTCCCTCCCAGCAGTCATACAGCTCCTCCCCTGCTCCTCCACACCCCTCCCAACAGACCTTCCCTCCGTCCTCCTACTCGGGCCCAATGCCCCCCGGCCCCCCGGGGTCTCAGCCCTCCCAGTTCTCCACAGCTCCTCCCGGTGTCGGCCAGCCCGCCTATTCCTCCGCGCAGCCGTTGCCGCCTCCCCTCTCCTCCTCCCAGGGCTCCTTCCCACCCAGAGCTCCCCCTCCCACCTCACAGCCCGGGTCCTTCCCCCCCTCCGGGCCCCACCACGGGCTCCCGCCCGCTGCCACTACGGCCCCCGGCCAGTACCCGGGCTCCGTACCCCACCAGCTCCCGCACGGCCCGCCCTCGGCCTACTCCTCTGGGCCGCCTCCCTCCAGGACCCAGATGCCCCCCTCCTCCATGGCCCAGAGCAACCACATGCCTCCGGGACCGCAGGGCCCCCCTCCCGGCCCACCTGGCCCCCCCGGGCCCATGCAGCAGCCGCCGCCTCAGCCTGGCATGCCTGGAGGCTACCCCCCGCAGCAGAATGGTGAGGGGAAGGGCCTTAAAGGTGCAGTACGCACCTATGGAGTATTCACACATTGGCATCAAGCACATGCAAGTAGTGATGCACACGTCTGTTTGCTTTTTTTGGCCGATTTTATACTTTTTAAACATTATTTATGAATTTAAGGTCCGTTTTTAATCCAGGTAAACGAAAAGGCTAAATTGATGGTGAATTGACAATAACGATCGGTTTTCCGTATTGGCTATTGGAACGGAAAATCGGACTACCACCGATCTCATATTTTGAGTGGAAAACGGCCGATTCCGATCTTCTGCCGAACTATCGGTGCATCCCTACATGCAAGAATACATTCACCATGCTTGTGTGTGATGTTCACCACTATGCATGTGTGGGTGTGGAATGTGGCCAATAGGGTGGTCCTTCTTGCATCTGATTGGTTGGTCCTTCTTGCATCTAATTGGTTAACTCTGGCTCTGTCTTGTGTTCACCCCAAGTGTCCTGCTGGGCCTGTAATGTGAGCATTGACACCCCTCCTCTCGCCTTGTTCTCTCGTCCCCTCCCAGGTGCATTTGGCCAGGCGAGAGGTCCCCAGCCCGCGTATGCAGGCCAGTATGGCGGCCAGCCCAATTATGGGGCCCCAGTGCCAGGTCAAGGTCCCCCAGCGCAGAAAAGACTTGACCCTGACGCCATCCCCAGCCCGGTGAGACAGACAGACAGACACACAAACAAACACGCGTGTCTGTTCCACAGCCATGGCATGATGCAACAGTGAGACACTAACTTTCATTGTGTGGTCCTCTGCACCTCATTTTAAGACAGTGTTGTAAACTTTCAGCGTGTGTGTGTGTGCGTTTGTGAGTTTCTTACTTTGCAGCTAACCTGTGTACAGCAGGTGCAGTTTAGCGTGGTTGCATCATCTCTAATAATCTCTAATAAATGCATTCTAAACCATGTGAGGCTGCCCGGCACTCTTGCAGATATTTCTCCTCACACTCTGTCCCTGTTTTGTCTTTGGCTGTCTTTTGTTTTATTCTACTCTTCTTTATTCTAACTGTATTTAATTTTTTGCACAAAACGCCGGCCTGTGTTGAATGTTAAGCAAGCCTCTGACCTGCCGGCTGTGCAGAAATCAAGACATAGAATAGACCCAGATGCTATCCCCAGTCCAGTAAGTGTCCCGTGTGTCCGCCTCCGCTAACCCCCCCCACCCCCCCGTCCTTTGTTCTGTCGCGCTGTGTCACATCTCACCCCTTCAACGTGGTCCATTCTCTCCGGATTAAATGTCGAGGTGGGCTCGCGTACCGGCACTGTTAGCACTGCTATTGTTAGACTTTGGCATTAGGCCTTAATCAGTATGTTGATGGGAGCCTAACTGCCTTGGTAAACTCTCATGTAAACCGGGACTCACTTTGAGACCTTCCCTGAGACCTCAAGGCAGCCCACCTTGGTTTGGACTGTAGCCCCCCGGGGTCTCCTGACACCCCTCCCCATTTTTTCCCCCACCCATAGACTGCATGTTAGCCCGCAGTTAACTCTTACCACTCTCCCTGTAATAAACAGCATGCTTTTAAGAGTCACCCAGGTGTGTCTGGGATTTACGGAGTAGCTGTTGTTCTGTCTTAAAGCGTCTTGAGTGGTGGTTTGGTGCACGGTGCGCATGCTGGACCTTCAGTGCGTGCTGTGACATATGGGCCCTGCATGTGTGTTCATTGTGTACGCATACTGACTCCTGCTTCCCTGTATGTATACGTATGTACAGTGTGTGTGTGTGTGTACGTACTTTGTCAATGACTGAGTCTGTTTTCTCCTTCCTTCCTGTTCAGATCCAGGTTATTGAGGATGACAAGGTGAAAAGTGCAGAGCCCTTTACTACAGGGGTCAGAGGTCAAGCTCCGCCTCTTGTCACAACCGACTTCAAAGTCAAAGATCAAGGTAGGATACTTTTGATAGTGAAAATATACTATTAAAAAAGCATCCAGTAATTACAATTTCATATGTTAGGAATGAACACCTGTGAGGAATTTTCCGGGGATTTATCTGTCGTAGCCCTGAGCTACTATCCATTTCACTAATATACTACATTGAAACAAAACAACAATTGAACGTATGGGACTCACCAGATGTGTCATGGCGTCATTGACAACATTGTGGTTTCCGTGTGCGTCTTTCAAGGGAACGCCAGCCCCAGGTTCATCCGCTGCACAGCCTACAACATGCCCT